>MU225667.1:204646-223154 GCA_018584345.1 Thuja plicata
TTAGCCATGATCTCCTTACACAATTCAAGATGCCGACACATCAACATTATTTGCAAGAAATACAGATTACAAAACAAATAATAAGAATAGGAATTATCCAAGGTTGAGACACCTTATTCCTAACAGGATGAATCAGTTAGACTCAGTGCCCTCACCAAATTATCCTACAGTCCTAGATTCCTCCACATGTATAACAAAAAAAATTCAATCATATAAAACTTAGCTCGGTGAAATATAAACTGTGATTTCAAAACTTACTGTTAAGTTGTCTACCAAGTATTGGTAAATTAATACTATGATTATCGATCTAGGTCAATAAAATAAACTGTAAAGTAAAATAACAATCAACAACATTCATACACATTGACACATAGATTTTTAACGTAGAAACCCTGTTAAGGGAAAAACCACCTTGGACCGGTAACCCAAAATATTTTCACTTCTATCAAGTGAGCTCAGTGAAGAGCCAACCCTATTAAAGGTTAAAATGCACACTGTTAAATGTGACCTTGTTAGAGGATTTAAAACTACCAGTTCTCTCTTGACCATGCATTCACTATGGAGTCAACAAGAAAACAATTGACACTCTCTGAATGTTCTAATAAGGATTCACTATCCCACTCAATTAAGAGATTTATCTGTAACAATGTTTAAACTGATATAGTAATGATTTTATTCAAATACAACTCTAATTTGCAGATATTCAGATCTATTCTAAGTACATAATACCTCTGATCAATTTTTTCACTTCAGTTCATATCATACGTTTTCTTCTCGGTATTCCTCTTTCCTTTGTTTTCTCGGCGATGTCTGCAGAAATACTCAGTTCTATCTTTAACCAATTTGATCAGTCATGCATCAAATTTTCATGTATGCTTCAACATCTGTGTACATATAATTCACAAATGAATCTCTTGTCTCTTATATAGACATCATGTATCATTTAATTTTCATCCTTCAAATCTTGTCTCTTAATCTCCATCATTCATTTGCCCGCTTGATCCTTCCTTGATAGTTGTGTTAAGAACATTTTTCAATCTATATCATCCGATCTTATTTGAATTTTAATAACCGTTTGATCAAATAAAATACTTTATCTTTTACCTCAAAATCATCAATTTCTAGCTCAGCATTTTAGTCGGCCTTGGTTTTAATTAATTGCTTAATAAATAGTTGTGTCAGCAATCCCTTGCTCGGTTAACACTGGCGCTCGGTATACACTATGCTTTAATCGGTTTACCTTGTCACTCAGTGTATACATAACTCTTCATTTTTATGACCACATAAATATTGTTTGTTCCAAATCTTCAATAGATAAAAAAAAAATTCCACCATAATAACACTCAAATAAGTTGACATCAATGACAATACATTAACTGATAATGTTTATCATCACTTCTACAACTCGGTTGAATATCAACAAATGACTTAAAACATATAATCAATTATAGTTCATCAATCTCTCCCTTTGGCATTGATGGAAAAAAAATATAAAATATGCAATATAATATGTCATGCAAAAAATACCAAGCTTTTGTTCTACAACTGCAACAAAATATTTACTGTGCAGACTCTCCCTATTGTTTTGTCATTTCAGCTCTTGAATCTCTTTTTAGATTAGATATGTCTCTCCCTTTCTCTTTTCTCCCTTGGATGGATAGATATGTCTTGAATCTCCCTTTATATTTCATGACTTTCTCTCCCTTTGATGGATATATATTCCCTTGATCACCTCTCTCCCTTTGACAACAATGCCAAAAAGAAATATATAGCTCTTTAGTATCCAAATAAAATATCTCTGATTTTTGGTGCAGTAGGTACCTTTCAATGTATTGTTATCTCTGTGTTGGTCCAATTCATCTTTGCATCAATATGATTTATATTCTAATTTTGTGTAGGTTGACGCAACCTCCTAATCTTCTTAGTTACCAATAGACAAGGGATGAACCCCTAGTATACCTCTCAAGTACTCAAATGTATCCTTCGATAAGGGTTTTGTGAATATGTCTGCAAGTTGTTCCTTTGATTGGATATATTCCAGTATTACTTGTTTGTCTTGTACTTGTTCCCTCAAGTAGTGATACTTTATAGAAATATGCTTTTTCTTTTCATGCATCACTGGATTCTTTGAAATATTTATAGCACTTGTGTTATCACAATAAATCATCACTGATTCAGTGATCTCCTCATTCATGCCTTACAACAATTGTTTTATCCATGCTATGTTAGAACAATTTGCAGTAGCAGCAACATACTCTTCTTCTATAGTTGAATATGATATGCATCCTTGCTTCTTTCAAATCCAAGTAACTAGTCTTTCTCCAATAAAGAATGCTCCACCAGTAGTGGTCTTTCTGTCATCTATATTTCCAGCCCAATCAACATCTATATAGACTTTCAATTCAAATTTTCCTTCTCTTTTATACCAAAGTCCATAATCCTCGGTATTCTTCAAATATCTAAAAATTCTTTTAACAACTATCATATGTGACTCTCTGGGGTTAGCAAAATATCTTGCAACTATTCCAACTACATGTGCTATGTTTGGTCTTGTGTGTACATCATACATCAATTTTCCAATCATATATTTGTACAAGGTTTGATTTACCTCAGGTGTCTTGTCATGTTTTTTTAATTTGCATCCTATCACCATAGGTGTTCTGACTAGTTTTGATTCTTTCATTTTGAATGTCTTCAGTACTTCCTTGATGTATTTTGATTGAGTAATGTATATTCCTATAGTTTGTTGTAAAATTTGCAATCCTAGAAAAAAAAAATTTTGACCAAACATCGACATCTCAAATTCTTTTCTCATTTCATCAGAAAATAAAGTGCGTAAGTTATCATTACCTCCAAATATGATATCATCAACAAATATTTCAGCAATAAGTGTCTTATCATCATTTCCTCATTTTAAATACAAATTGTTTTTGTCACTTGTTCAAATAAATCCAATACTTATTAGATAAGAATGTAGTTTTTAATACCATGCTCTTGGTGCTTGCTTCAGTCCATATAAAGCTTTGTGTAACTTACATACCATCTGTGTCTGATCAAGATCAACAAATCCTTCAGGTTGTTCAATGTATACCTCCTCTTCAAGTATTCCATTCAAAAATGTGGATTTCACATCCATCTAATATACCTTGAATCCTTTATATGTAGCGTATGCAAGTAGTATCCTTACTCCTTCAAGTCTATCAACGGGCACAAAAGTTTCTCCATAGTCAATTTCTTCTTCTTGTACATACCCTTTGCAAACCAATCTTACTTTATTTCTTGTTACATTCCCATCTTCATTCAATGTGTTTCTGAAAATCCATTTGGTACTAATGTTATTTTTATCACTTGGTCTCGGTACTAATGTCCATGTCTTATTTTTCTATATCTACTTAATTTCTTCTTTCATGGCATTAAACCATTCTTCATTTTCTAATGCATCTCTAACATTTTTTGGCTCAAATTCACAAATCAAACAAGTGGCATCTCTAAACTTACTTCTTTTCAATATCCTTTCTCTTTTATCTCTAATGATCCCATGGATGGTGTCTTCTTACATATTTAGCAAGTACATGTCCAGTTCTTGGTCCTTCACCATCTTCTTCAGTATCTACATTGTCTTCTGGTTCATGATCTTTTGTTTCAACATTTTCTTGATTCTCAGTTTGTGCTATCTGTTTCCTGGTGACATTAATCTATTTCTTGGTAATATTAGGCATCTGCATCAGTATAGTGTCAGGTTCTTCCCAGTAAACAAAACTATTGTAGTCCTCTAGTTCTTTCATGTTGTCTTCATCATTTAACTCAGCAAATTCATCAACTTTCACATTTGCACTCTTAATGATTTTGTTAGTCGACTTGTTCAAACATTTGTAAGCTTTACTCTTAGTAGAATATCCAAGAAATATTCCTTCATCACTTTTTGAATCAAATTTTCCATTTTGATCATCTTTCAGAATATAACACCTACTTCCAAATATTCTAAAATAGCTCACATTGGGAGTATTACCATACCATAGCTCATAAGGTGTTTTGTTTGAATCTTTCTTCAATTGTACTCGATTCAGTGTGTAGACTGTTGTGCTAACTACTTCTCTCCTGTATGTTTGTGCAACTTTATTTTCAATCATCAATATTCTAGCACAATCAACAATTGATTTTTTCCTTCTTTCAACAATCCCATTTTGTTGTGGTGTCCTTGGTGCAAAAACTTGTCTTTTGATTCCATACTCATTACAAAATTTAGTGAACTCATTAGAAATAAATTCACCTCCTCTATCAGATCTCAAACACTTCAGATCTCTACCAGTTTCTTTTTCCACTTTTGCCTTATACCACTTGAACATCTTAAATGCTTCATATTTCTCTTTCAAAAACATTACAGTCATCATCCTAGAGTAGTCATCAACAAATAAAATAAAATATATGTCCCCAAAATAGCTTTTTGTTCTCATTGGTCCACATAAGTCTGTATGAACTAACTCCAAAATGTCATTAGATGAGAAATTCTTTCTCTTGAAACTAGAATTTGACATCTTACCCATTTGACAATTTTTGCACATTACATGGTTTGGTTTAGTTAAGCTCGGTAAGCCTCTACTTTTATTTTTCTACTAATATTAACCATGTTGTCAAAGTTTACATGACAAATTCTTTTATGCCATAGCCATATATCTTCATTATTTGCCAATAAACAAGTAGTTTCAGCTGTGTCAAGATAGAATAGATTACCTCTTGATTGTTCACCAGTACCGATCAATTTTCCTTTTCCATCATAGATTCTTGATTTTTTGTTCTCAAATGCAACTCGATGTCCTGTGTTATTCAACTATTAAACACTCAATATATTGTAGTTAAGTCCTTTTACCCAATAATATTTTTTACATTTTATCTGATTATTCAACATAATAGTACCTTTTCCTTTTACTTGACAGGGTGTATCATTTCCCATTCTTACTAATCCTCGATCATAATGTTCAAGAAATTCAAATTTTCCTTTATCACCAATCATTTGATGTGTACAACCACTATAAATAACCCAAATATCATGTTTGCTAACTTTATAGATAAGTGATGTTTCTGCATACCTTTCATCTTCATCTGAATCATCTTGTAAGGCTACGAACATTGTCTCAATATATTCATCAATGTTAGATCCACTGTTATTATTATCTTTAGCAATGTAACACACTTTCTTAACTTTATCCTTGTAATCTTGTTTATCTCTTCTATCATACTTTCGGTTGCTTCTGAAGTCACGATCATCCTTTCTGTCATTAGATCTATCATTTCTATCATCATTCTTTTTGTTAGGGAATCTTGCAGCAAAATGGCCAATCTCTTTACATTTAAAGCATATCAAAGGTATTTTACCTTTATATCTTCCTTTACCTCTGTGTAATCTTCTAACCATTAAAGCTTCAAGTTCATCAAGTTCCTTGTCATCACTATCACTATTATTTCTGATTATGTGTTTGCTACAAGATTTTCCAATTTTCAAAGTAGACATAAATGTAGATTCCATAGATGGTACAATACTATTTTCAAAGTTATTTAGCTCAAAATAAATCAATCTTCCAACAAGACTATCAACGATAATGTTATTTCCAGGTGCTTCTCTCATTTCATGTATTGCAGAGACTCTTATAGAATAAATAAGCAATAGAGTTCTAAGGATCTTACTCACAATTGTGTCTTCATCAATGGTTCCACTAGATCCTCATATAGCATTCACAACTTATTTAATTCAGGTACTGTATTGTGTGATGTTCTCTCCTTCCTTCATTCGCATGTCATCAAACTTTCCACGAAGGCTCTCAACTTTGGCTCTCAGTACATTTACATCTCCTCCATAAACTGTTGTAAGTTGATCCCACATCTTCTTGGCACTTGTACAATTATTGATGTCTTCAAATTCAGAATTTGTAAGTGAAGAAGCAATCTCCACCATGATAAGGTTATGCTCATGTTCTTCTTTCAAATGATTTACTGTCAAAGCTCCAGTAGGTAGAATGAATTCATTGTCCATAAAATCTTCAATGTTGCTTGTAATTCTGAATAGGTATAATTTCATTCTACTTTTCCATGTATGGAATTTATCCTTGTTCATCTTAGGTGCATCTCTCTTATATATCTTGTGATCTTTAGCTCAAGTCCTTGAAAACTTTCTGATAAGCACTCCTACACTAATAAGCATTGTTGCTCTGATACCAATTATTAGAATAAATGGGAGAGGGGGTGAATCAGTTAGACTCAGTGCCCTCACCAAAATTATCCTATAGTCCCAAATTCCTCTAGATGTATAACAAAACAAATTCAATCATATAAAAATTAGCTTGGTGAAATATAAACTATGATTTCAAAACTTACTATTAAGTTGTCTACCAAGTATCAGTAAATTAATACTGTGATTACCGATCTAGGTCAATAAAATAAAGTGTAAAGTAAAATAACAATCCACAACATTCTTACACATTGACACATATATTTTTAATGTGGAAACCCTATTAAGTGAAAAACCACCTGGGACCGGTAACCCAAAATATTTTCACTTTTCTGAAGTGAGCTCGGTGAAGAGCCAACCTTGTTAAAGGTTACAATGCACACTATTAAATGTGACCTTGTTAGAGTATTTAAAACTACCAGTTCTCTCTTTCCCATGCATTCACTATGGAGTCAACAAGAAAACAATTGACATTCTCTGAATGTTCTGATAAGGATTCACTATCCAACTCGGTTAAGAGATTTATCTGTAACAATGGTTAAACTGATACAGTAATGATCTGATTCAAATACAACTCTGATTTGTAGATATCAAATCTATTATAAGTACATATTACCTTTGATCAATTTGTTCACTTCATTTCATATCATACTTTTTCTTCTTGGTAATCCTCTTTCCTCTGTTTGCTCTGCGATGTCTGTAGAAATACTCAATTATATCTTTAACCAATTTGATCAGTCATGCATCAAATTTGCATGTATGCTTCAACATCTGTGTACATATAATTCATAAATGAATTTCTTGTCTCTTATATAGACATCATGTATCATTTATTTTTCATCCTTCAAATCTTTCCGCTTAATCTCCATCATTCATTTTCCCGCTTGATCCTTCCTCGGCAGTTGTGTTAAGAACACATTTCAATCTTTGTCATCTGATCTTCTTTGAATTTTAATAACAGTTTGATCAAATAAAAACTTTATATTTTACCTTGAAATCATCAATTTCCAGGTCAGCATCTTAGTCAGCCTTAGTTTGAATCAATTTCTTAATCAATAGTTGTGTCAGCGATCCCTTTCTCGATTAACACTGGCGCTCGATATACACTATATTTTACTCAATGTACAATGTCACTCGGTGTATACATAACTCTTCATTTTTATGACCACATAAACAATGTTTGTTCCAAATCTTCAATACATAACAAATTTTTCTACCATAATTACACTCAAATAAGATGACATCAATGAAAATACATTAACTGATAATTTTTATCATCACTTCTACAACTAGATTGATTATCAACAAATGACTTCAAACATATAATCAGTTGTAGTTCATCAGTCTTCATTTACCGACCACATAAACTTTTTTTTTTCCAAATATTCAATCCATAATAGATGTTTGTTACCATAATGATACTCAAATAAGTTGACATCAATGAAAATACATTAACTGATCATGCTTATCATCATATCTATAACTCGGTTGACTATCAAAAAAATGAATTCAAACATACAATGAGTTGTATTTCGTTAGAAGAAAATAGGTGAACCAAAGACTCATGCAGATCTCAATAACATCAAAGAGGATGGAACATTTAGTCTATTGTGGAACAAGGAACATCCCAATGAAGCTGGAAGTTAGGATAAAGAGGAAGAGGATCCTAAAATGGATGACTATGGGGATTTGGAAAAGGTAGAATATTTGTATAAGCCTCAATTAAGTAATGCCACAAAATAAACATATTCATCAGGAGCAGTAATTGCAGAAAAAATGGGATATTGTTTAGGTAGTTCGGGACTTGCTGGATAGGGTATTTTTGTTGTACCAAAAGAATTCTCTAAAAATAAGAATGTTCATTGAGGATTTGGATTTGTAGTAGAATTAGTAGATGAAATGGGAAGAGGGGACAAGCAGCAAGATGGGAAAGATAAATTTCTTTATGTTGAGTCCTCATAAATTTTACAAACTCACATCGACATTTGGATAGAGTCAGGACTACAACATAAAGAAATGCTAGAATAAAAAACTCCTCAAAAGAGGTCAAAATCAATGGATAATGCTCAGACTTCAATAACTACTTCTTCTCCATTCAAGTAAATGATTGTTTCAGCAAGCCAAGGTTATAATTACAAGGCTGAAATAAACAAGAAAAGAAAAATTAGTAAGGAGGAGAATAATAAATTGATGGCAGATATTGTTGTATCTTACAAAGCACAATCTGCATCAACCAAGATATTTCCTACATTTAACACAACCAAAGAAACCCTAGATTACAATTTTCTTATGTCCAAAGTGCAGGGTAAACCAGAAAATCAGATTCATCCATCTAAATATGAGGTGAAAATTTTCCAAATGGATTTCTCTGTATTGAAAAAAGATGAAAAAATTAAAGTATCAAAAAGGCACAACCAAGTGGTCTACACGATATTACTAAAGCTAGAGAGACAAGGAACTCAATTCTAGTATCAAATAGATAGGTTAAGGAAATACCTAGCAAATGAGAAAGCACAAAGGAAAGAAGCAAAAAAGGAAAAAAATGATTTAAAGAATAGAATAATTTATAGTTCTAAAGCTGAAGTCCAAACTGATGATCAAGAGCATGTCGAACTAAGTACACTGAATAAATTGTTAGATGAAACCAAATAGAAACACAATAATGAAATTGCCAAATCAGAAAAATTACAAAATGCCAAACCCTCAACAAAATCCAAATTGGAAAATATGTCGCAAAAAGAAAAGCTTTTGGAAAGTAAAATTGAGAAAATGAGAGACACCAATAACAATTTTCTCAGAGACCTAAAGAAAGAAAAGGAGGAAAACACTTCTAGTAAGAAAAGACTATCTGAAGTATGTGGAAAAATAGTAAAGGATATAATTGAAAATATTTGGTAGGAATTAACGTAAAGAAGGGATTAATTGTTTCAATATAAAGAAATTACTGCCAATCTGATACAACATTGCAACAAGCTCATAAAGTGTGTTAGTAAAAGCAGAGAGATTAGCTCATCCAAAAGAATGGCCGAACATATTTTGCACAAACTCTACTCGTGCACTGGTACTAAATTTGCAAACAAAGGAATTGAGAACCACATCGACTTCTCAGAATTGGTAACAAATATGATTCAAAAGTGTTTAGTTCTGGTTAAAACTAAGGAATTTATGGGTAAGGTAGGTCAAATGATGGGGAAATAACTTTAAAAATTTGAGAAATTCACAGATCTTGGTCGGTCAAGGCCTTTTGACTCAATGCAATAATACATTGGCAGTGATATTTTAATGAAGAAGATGGAGGAGAAGGTGATGAGTGATTTGGAATAGATTCCTCCAATAGTAGACGAGGCAAAAGTATTTAATTCTATCAAACTATTAATATCCTCGAAACATTCTTTGTTTGGTACAATCACTTCAACTATCACTTCTTGTTATGAATTGTCAACAAAATTGCAAGTTAGCTATAGAATGATGGAAAGGATTTTAATTCCATCATGTGATCTATGGAACATGCTACAAAGGGCATTCAAACCAGTCACCATAGGTTATCCATAGAAATCTAAATTGTACCATGTAAACTTGTTAGTATGAAAGAGATAATATAAATTACAATTTGTTGTCTTCTACGACTATCCAGTCATTCAAATTTCATTGAAAAAAGTTTACTTTAATCTGAATTTAATTTTAATTTTTAAAGTACTCTAATAAATATTATTTGGGTGGGGTTTTTGTGTGATTGGATTATATTTTAGTTTACCATATCTAATGACAAATTCTTGTAAAATAAACAACATATTCACTTTCAGATCCAAGTAATAAGAAAAAAAAACAAATAAAATGTATGCCATCATGGAATTATAATTAATAAATGTATGTATGTACATGTGTGTAACATGTTTTTTTTTCAAACAAAAAAATTCATCTCCAATTATAAATGGGGCTTTCGCTTTGTAATTTTGTTCAAATCCTCTCTAGGCTTCAGGCCTAGGAAATCAATTGACTTGTGTCATATGATAAGTCTTATATTCATCAACCACAATTTGGACAATCTTGAAAAACTTTAACATTCAATACTCAATGGAATAAAGTTGGTCTAGCATATAATTTAGCACTCCCAAGTTTTTAACGCCATAATTATCTTATCCTCTTGTTGAGTGAGTGACTTTAAGATAAAAATTAGACCTCCTAATTGAAAATCTCTCCAACTCCCCTTCTATTGTCAAAATAGGAGGAATCTATATTGATTTGTCCTCATAAAATCTTTCCAACCCAAATAACTTGTAATGAAAAATATATTATTTTGGAGAATAATTTCCAGCTCATCAAAATTTTCAATAATTTTTAAAAAGGAATTGAGACTAATATCATCCTAATTTGCATTATTGACCAATATTTGTAAGCATTCCACTTGAGGAGACATGTTTTTTTTTTTTTCAGGCATCTCAATCTATTTTTTTCCTGACATGAATCTCATTGATTGTATTATGCAATTATTTATAAGTCGCCCAAACAAGTTTAGCAATGTCAAAGATGTGGGTCATCCTGTGGTCACACAGATTTGTAGTCAACAAAGATTAATCATTTGTCACTGGTACCATGGAATCAGAAAGAGAAGAGTGACACCAGCTTATTATCTTATTCTACCAAATCACTAACTATATTCTCTCCATCTTTGTTTGACCTTATCTTTGCCACTTTTCTCCTTGTGAGCTCATCTTCCAACCTCTCTACTTCATTAGAAGGGAGGAGTGACACCACCTTTTTAGTCTCTTCTACCAAATCACTGAATCTCTTCTCTCCATCATTGTTTGACCTTATCTCAGCCACTTTTCTCCTTCTAGAATCATCTTCCAACCTTTCTACTTCATCCTTGATTTCCTTTATCTCCTGAAGTCTACTTAAAGTGTCTTACACCATTTGATGGGAGGAAGTAGTAGAAGAAGTTGAAGTAGTATGTGGAGAAGGTAGGAGTTACACCACCTTATTATACTCATGTAGAAAATTTTCACTGTTAATTTTTAAGTTACTCAAATCTTCTTGAAGCTTGTTAACATCTACTTTATAAATTATTGACTCTTTTTTTAACAACATTGCATATCTTTCAGCCAACCTCTTTTCCATAACAATCAAGTTACATGTAAGATCTCCTACCCTCTTCTTAATTTGTGACTTCTAAATTTGGTCATCAAGAAATATTGGCCACACTGCTAGTAACTCATACTGAGAGTTATAACATGACCCAAAATACAACTCTTGAATCTTCTATTCAGTTGGTAAAGCTGGAAAATCTGATGATTCCTTTCTTTTGGTGTCCAATACAATTGCAGAAGAGGTCTCATCCTTCTAGTAACAAACATCCACTATTCCTTACAATTATTATTTCCTCCTCAAGGGTCATCTTCAATATGAAATTATTAACCTCCTCTAAGACTTCAGCTATAAATTTATCATTATCATTGTTTTCCAAATTCCCCGATGCCAACCTTTCTTTGAGCATATTCAAAAATTGATCCCTTTTATTTTTAGGAAAAACTCCTTGAACTCTCATGACTCCACAAACTTATCATCAGAAAAAAATGTAGAGCATTCCAATGCTCTAACATCATATGTTTCCTCTCTTTTAAATTTTATGATCATTCTTAACCAAGGCTTGTCCTCAACTAATAATCTAGGAGACGAGCTGGACAGTTTATTCCTCCAATTCAGTGTGTACCACTTTGTATGTTGGGTCAATATTTTTCAATTTTCCTTCTATCATCTCTTTTATCCTCTGAAATTCAACATCAAAAGAAGAATTTACAATTAAGTCCTCAAAATGTTCATGCTCATGAACAAAGGCTTCCAATTTTACCCCGACTCTAGTCTAATGAATAAAGTGTTCTAGATCGCATTTTCTAATTTTTTTAAAATCCATCTTGTATGGAAGTAACTTGGAATATACCAGGTCAAATCCTCCCTTTTTTGGAGATCTCAAAATAGTAGAAAAATATTGGTTTTTTTAGGAAGCAGCCCTTCTTTATGTTTCTTAAATGAGCCTTGTCAAACTCATTCAATTGTCAAATTATTTCTAAGAAATCAATTCTATCTGGCACATCTCTAGGAAAAACATGGTGTTTAACTAATGGACCATAAACTCTAATGATAGTTTAACTGGGGTAGAAAAATAATCTCCACAATTATGGTAGATTCCTATCTAGCTATCTTGCTCAAGGGGCCTCAAAAATCTCCTCGCATTGTCTAACAATATCTAACTGATTGGGCACCCCAAATTTTGCATCGCAACTTTGAAAAATAATTCCTCAAACATGGCATAATTTTATTTTTCATAGTGCATGTCCCATAAATACATCCATTCTTGAATAAGAAACCTTTGGTTTTATTCATCTAAATTTATCAAATTCAACTCTGGGCCCCAAGGGCAAGGAGAAACCTTACTTCCACCATACAAAATAATGTGGCACACTAGAGAATACCACCTAAATTGAATCCAAAAGGTAATCATGAATAGAATTTGAAATGCACGAGGAAAATTCAAGGAAGGTGTTAGTATATGTTTGCTAAATTTTGGCAAACAACATCATAAGATGCACAAGCGTCTTGGACTATACATCAGTTCCCAACACTTGGAAAAGAGAAAAGTAAGTGTTTATGAAATAATCCTCAAAATAATTATAATCAAAGGGCTCAACATTTGTCTTTCAAAATTCAATAGGTTTCATGTCCTTCTTCTCCCTTCTATGAAATGGAAGTCATTTAACCTTGAAGCTATCTCTATCCATATCATATTCCCTCCTTAGAGATAGAAAATCAATGGGTACGTGGCCATTAGGGTTTAACGTAAATTTTTTACAAATAGATTCCCTGTCAAACTCGACCAAAAAAACACCCTTCTTTGTGCAAAAAGACTTGTTGTCTGGATTATAGCTTTTTTCCACAACTGTAATTAGGTCTACATTGACAAAAACATTTGGGACGACAAGCCTTCCCAATTCTAATCTCCGTGCATTTTTTACTGGTATTGGAGCTCTACTCTTGTTGTAAGAATACATGAACAAATCCCTTCCACTAACTAGGATGTAAGGATCCCCACAAGATGTTTCCATGTCCACAACTGTATCAGATATAATACTTGTATCCTAGGCATGCCTTCCCCTTTTCAAATTTTCAATCAATTAAGCAATAATATCTTCATATAGGCACCTCTTAGCATTAGTTGAACCTCTTCTTAAATTTATACTCATTGTATTTAAACTTAGGGTATTTAAGAAATGTATAAATAATGCTTCCAAAACAAAATTGAACATTCAAAATTTTATTTCTCACAATCAGAGTACTTATTTTCTAAAACCAAGCCCTAAAATACTAAGAAAACCCTTTCACAGATAGAAAAAATTAAACCAAACAATAGAATGAAAAATTATTTGTACTTTATATAGCACTAAGTAAATTTGAAGTTCAAACCCTTGTAGTTTTCTTAGTTAATCTCACTGCCTGAATTATACAAATTTATCAACTATAGCTCTTCATAGATATTGAATTATCTAAAATTGAATGCAATTATGAAGTGATCGAGCGGTTGCTCGATTGGACTAAATGAAAAAAAAATTAAGGACCATATGCGTGAACTAGAAACATAAAAAAAACCCTAGCCCGTAGTTTTGAACTTGGGTCATTGATCTTCATTGGTCACAAATATCATCAATAGTAGTAAATCAAATATTAATAAATTAAATCTATTTCTAATAAAATGGGACACCTAACATTATTTTTCATAATCACGTATTGGTGGTAGGACCCACCATTTAAGGACCAAATAATCATTTTTTTTTTATAAGACAGTCCCACAAAGGTACATGGAAATCTATGGCTTCATCGCATTTTCGTGGTAGGCCCATCTTGCACAATATGCAATAGACTCAATCAAAGTGGCATAGTATGAAACTCCACCTCAACCTAGCATTATTTTTCATAATCACATATTTTCTAAACTAGTAAAACCCACCATTTAAAGATTGAATAGTAATTTATTTTTTCATAAGATGGTCCCACAAAGGTACATGGAAAGTTATGCCTTCGTCACATTTTGGTGGTAGGCCTATCTTGAGCAGCATGTAATTTTGTGTGATAGACCTAACTAGTCATATAGTACCAAAACCCACCTGACATTATTTCACATCATTGCATATTGGTATTGGGACCTACCATTTCAAGACAAAATTAATAGTTTAAAGCTAATTCGCAAAATAAAAAATATTAGAATGATTTCAATTTGGCAACCAACTTAAAATAGTAGAATAATACACTATACTTATCTGTTGGAAGTCTAATATAGGAAAGCAATAACTGAGAGGGGGGGTGAATCAGGTCTATAAAACTTCTACCAATTCTAAACAAACTGATTCAACCATGTATTCATAAATATAAACTGAAATGTTGTAAAGATCTAACATCTAATCATGAACACATAACACAAAAAATTTGGCAACCTAGAAACCCTTGAAGGTAAAACTGGGGTGGAGATTACACCCACAAATATTCACTACTTCAGTAATAAAGTGTGTATGTTAGGGCTACAAATTTTTTATCACTTTTGATGATCTACCCTGTGAGGGGTCTACCATGTTAAGAGTTTTTAGACTAATACAATCTACCTTGTTAAAGGATTTAAAACTTACAACAAATTAAGCACTCAGTTAAGAGATTTACAAAGGCATTATAGGACCACATTGTTCCTCGGCATTCAAACCTTGTGTTACCTCATTAGTGGTCAAATCTTCAATCATTTCTTCCTCAACCTTATCCTTCATCTCATCTTCAACATCTTCCTTCATCACATTCTCAGCAATGTCAATCATTTCATATTCAATATTATCATTTGTCTCATCCTCAGTATTATCTGTCTCAGCAATATATTCTTTGTTGTCAAGATCAACTTGTTTAGATGTGCCTTCATCTTTATTCTTATCCACTATCAGTCCAAAGATAATCTTTCATATCCTTTGGATTTGATGCACAACACCTTCTACACCATTCTTTAGTATAGAATAAGCTCTCAATTTAGGAATGAATCTATTCCTATATTATTCCATGAATTTTTCTCTTCACTTCCTTGTTAACTTAGGAATAATTTGAGTTAATGCTCCTTCTTTGATTTTTCTTTCTTTCCTAATGGCATGCTTCCATCTCACATCATTCTTGTTTGCTAGTTCTTCAGGGACTAGGTTCCCAATCTCCAATGGTGTTATCTTATATGAAACTAACATGTCCATCATTGCTTCCTTTATCTTTTCCTTATTAGTTTTACTTAACTTTTAAAACTTAATAAAATTGAAACCTGATAAACCTGTTGAATTCCTAATGTTGTGACAAATTTCATCAACATTAGAATTATGTTTGTGTGTAGCAACTTTGAACTTTTTAATATCCTTAGTTTCTGTCAATTCTTCATCTTCTTCATCTTTTCCCATAATGTATTTTCTCCTCAACTTCCTCTTAGGGTGGCTCAGCTCAGATTTAGTTTGAAATTGTTTTCTCTTCCCTGAGCTTACCCCTTCAACATTCTTTACCAACTTCTTCTTTGGTGGCTTGGATGATATGGTAACTGTAGATTCCCTGGTTCTTAGTCAAGATGTGGTAGGAAGAGTATATTTCTGTTGTGAAATACTCTTCTTGGTTGGCTTGGCAACCATCACTTTCTTACACTTCCACATATTCTTCTTCATTACCTTCAGAATCACTAGATTGGTCCTCACCTTGACTTGTTGTGATCTGTATGATGACATGTAACTGATTGAATGTTTGATAATGTTAAATTGAAGATGATGCAAGATAGTAAATTAGTTAATGGTTTGTATTGTCATTGATGTCAACTTTATATCATCTGTATGGTCATATACATAATGCTAAAGACTTCAAAGAATCAATGGAACATAGGTTATGCTTTTAGCAATGCATAAAATTCATTTATTCACCAAGTAATAGACAACACCGACAGAGTGCACACCATCGGTAAAGACAGAGAAAAAGTCACAGTGATTCTCGATGAGCAGAAGATAGTGTTTCCTGACGAAGAAGAATCATAGGATGCCCGACGAGCTAAAAGTAGTGTTGCCCAATGAGAAAGATCCAATGATGCCTGACGGACGGAGATACCAAAGCTAACTAAAGTTGCACCGAAGGAACTGACAGTTGTCACCGGCGATGAACTGCAAAATTGACCGACAGAATAGAGAGATCAAAAAATGACAAAATATCTAGCTGGCAGAGCTTGAGGATAGACTTAACTTGTTGTTTTATTTTTTTTATTCAACCGCAGTTAAGCAATTGATTTATACAGTTGGCAAGAAGATAACTATGAGATAAATCAGGAGTTAAAGTCATAAATTAATTTGGCTGGATTGTTTTTCATGCCAAGAATCAAGAATTAAGGAATATCATGTCTATATAAGAGACAAGCATAATTCATTTCTGTAAGCAATTAGATACACAGGGGATTGAATTGAAAGAAGATGTTGAAGAGAAACTGGTGAAGGTTAAGCTTCATATAGTCCTGATCAATCAAGCTAAGGGAGAGCTAAAGAATTCTGCAGACACTGATGAACAGTGAAGCACAACATCACAGAAAAGAAATGTTAAGTACAAAGAAATTGAATTGATACATTGATCAGAGAGGTATTGTAAGTAAATAAATCTGAATATCTACAATTCAAAGTTGCATTAGAAATAGGTCATTGTGTTTTAGTTTAACCATTGAAGCATTAAGTCTCTTAATAGAGTAGGACTTAACCGTCTTCTATAAATGAGGTATATCCTAACAGATTACCAAGAAGGTTGATTCATGATAGTAGCATCGGTCTTACCTAAAGCCTATTGACAGTCTAAGAAGGAGGTTGATTCAAGGATGGTAGTAAGATTAGCATAAAGCCTATTGATAGTCTAGAGGCTAATTCAAGGATGGTAGCATAGATGCCAGATACTTAGTGACAATCTATGTATAAAAATCCTCTAACAAGGTCGCACTTAATAGTGTGTTTGTAACCTTTAACAGGGTTGGCTCCTAGCAGGGCTCACTTCAGAAGAGTGAAAATTTGGGGTACCAGTCACAATGGTTTTTCCCTTAACAGGGTTTCCACATTAAAATCCATGTTTTATGTGTGTATGGTCTATTACTTTATTGTTTTACATTTCACATATGCATTTTTGGATTGATTGATATACTCTGCATATTTAGTGAGCATCGGTAAATAAGTTTTACTGCCTATCGGTAATCAAGGAGAATAAGGACAGACAAGGTAAACCGAAAGATAGTCATTTATTTCAATTATTTCAAAGGCATACATCTTATAGGGACTTAATAATCTGAGGTGTATTAATTGGTGGATTAAATTTTATAAGGATAAATTTTTGAGGCCACTGATTCACCCCCCCCCTCTCAGTTATTACTAACAATTGGTATCAGAGCTTGTGTGCTTAGAAGGAAGGTTTCAAGACCTAAGTAAAGATCACAAGATGAACAGACGAGATGTGCCCAATTTGAACAAAGACAACTTTGCTTCATGGAAAAGAAAAATAAAACTTCACTTATCAGGTATTGGCAATGATATTATTCAATACTTAGATACTGAATATGTGTTTCCTACATGACCATTGACGGAAGATCAATTGAGGGTAAAGCATGAACATAACTGCATGGTTATAGAGCTTTTAGCCTCACTCTCTGATGTTTAATTTGAGGATGTCAAAGATTGCAAAAATGCAAATAAAATGTGGGATAAGCTAAAGCTTGTACATGGAGGTGATAAAAATGTTCTGAGAGCCAAGGTAGAAAGTCTTAGAGGAAAGTTTGATGATCTCAAAATGAAAGAAGGTGAAAACATCACTCAGTACAGCACAAGAATAAAAGAAGTAGTCTATGCTATACGAGGCGTTGGAGGTACACTTGAAGAGGAGACAGTGGTAAGTAAAATCTTAAGAACCTTATTGCCTGTATATGCTATTAGAGTCTGCTATTAAAGAAATGAGAGCAGTAGAAAATAATACAGTCACTCTTGATAGCCTGATTGGTAGACTGATTTCATTTGAGATGAATAATTTTTATAACAGTGTCTTACCAAGTTTAGAGTCTACATTCAAGTCTTCTATGAGAATAAGCAAGTCTAGTTAGAGACACTCATCTAGAAGAGACAGTGAAAGCAAAAGTGAAGAAGAAGATCTAGATGAAATTGAAGCACTCATGGCGAGAAGAATGCTAAGAGGCAAAGGTAAATACAAAGGCAAGTTACCACTTGT
>MU225667.1:247160-273841 GCA_018584345.1 Thuja plicata
GTGCGACCTTGTTAGAGGATTTTTATACATAGGTTGTCACTTAGTATCTGGCATCTATGCTACCATCCTTGAATCAGCCTCTAGACTGTCAATAGGCTTTATGCTAATCTTACTACCATCCTTGAATAAGCCTCCTTCTTAGACTTTCAATAGGCTTTAGGTAAGACCGATGCTACTATCATGAGTCAACCTTTTTAGTAATTTGTTAGGATATACCTCAATTATAGAAGATGGTTAAGTCCTGCTTTGTTAAGAGACTTAATGCTTCAATGGTTAAATTGAAACATAATGACCTATTTCTAATGCAACTTTGAATTGCAGATATTCAGATCTATTTACGTATAATACCTTTTTGATCAATGTATCAATTCAATTCCTTTGTACTTAACTCTTTCTTCTTTGTGATGTTGTGCTTCACTGTGTGTCGGTGTCTGTAGAATTCTTTAGCTCTCCCTTAGCTTGATTGATCAGGACTGCGTGAAGTTTAACCTTCATCAATTTCTCTTCAGCATCTTCTTTTAATTCACTCCCCCATGTATCTGATTGCTTACCAAAATGAATTATGTTTGTCTCTTATATAGACATGATATTCCTTAAATCTTGGTTCTTGATTCTTAGCGTGAAAAACAATCCAGCCAAATTAATTTATGGCTTTAACTCCTGATTTATCTCGTAGTTATCTTCTTGCCAACTGTATAAATCATCTTTAAATCACTTACTTAACTGTGGTCAGATAAAACAAATAAAACAACCAGTTAATTCTATCCTTAAGCTCTGCCAGCTAGATATTTTTTCATTTTCTGATCTCTCTGTTATGTCAGTCAATTCTCCAGTTCGTCGCCGGTGACAACTACCAACTCTGTTGGTGCAACTTCACTTAGCTTTGGGATCTCCATTCATTGGGCATCATTGGATCTTGCTTGTCGAGAAACACTATTTTCCACTTGTCGGGCATCCTGTGATTCTTCTTTGTCGGGAAACATTGTCTTCTGCTCGTCAGGTATCACTGTGACTGACCGATGGTGTGCACTCCACCGGTGTGGTCTGTCACTTAGTGAATACTTGAGTTTTATGCATTTCTGAAAGCATAACCTATGTTTCATTGATTCTCTGAAGTCTTTGGCATTATGTATTATAACCATACAGATGATATCAAGTTGACATCAATGACAATACAAACCATTAATTGATTTAATGTCTTGCATCATCTTCAACTTAACATTATCAAACATTCAATCAGTTACATGTCATCAGAAGCCAATATGTTGTCGATGTAATGAAAATCCCAAAACACAATAACAAGCCCCAAGAATGAAGTGAAAAAGTAGTGTAGAATGATCAAGAAGAGTGCCAAAAATGTGAAGAAGTGTCTAGAGAGAAAAATGGAATTCAAAAATGGGAATATAATAGATAAAAGGAAAATGTGAATGTCATTCAGAGGAATCAGCTGTCATAATACAATTTGGCAGTGTGTAATGCCTAAAAAACACTCTACACATCTGCAAATTCATGGGAAGAGTGTGTGTCACGAGGATGTCTCCATAGTGTGCAGACATCTTGGGTCGTCTAGGTTGTGTGGATGAGATTCTGAACAAGTGTCAACAAGTCATAATAGATGAGTGAAAAATGTGACATGGAAATTTGTGTCTTATGCTAAGGTAGGGACATTATGAAATGGAAAATCACAGCAGGGTGAAAATTTGTGACATCACAAGATTCTTATGAGCCTTTTTTCCATTAGTTTTAAGCATCTACTTGTTAGAAGAATTGATTTTATTAACCATTGATTCACCCCCCCTCCCACCCCCTCAGTATTCTAGAGTATTCCAACATGTGGTGGGAGTATTTGAAAAAAATAATATTTATAAAAGTTTCAAGGGGCCTCTTGCGGTCCTTGTCACAGCCTGCGGTACTACAGATACTGCCAATGGTACTCGGGGTACCTTCATTATTTAGCATGTCTGGGTGTGTCCCCCCACATGGTTTGTAGGGTGTGGGCCCCCCATGAGGGTAAAAATTTAAATCACCCAAATAAATTTCTAAAATGCCTTTTTTAATATTTTAAAATTTTGTTGCATGTAAAAGTTTTAAATCCTCCCTATATATTTAATGAAGTTAAACTTTACTAAATATTGTTTTTAAAATAAAATTTCCACTTGATATTTTTTAGTGGGTGGGTCAAGTGGGGACCCCATAAAATATTTTTAAAATTACAAATTACAAATCTAAACAAATTATAGAAATTTTTGAGATCCATGTATGTCAGTTGACTTTCTCATAGCCTAATACACTTATTTTATTCCCAAGGGAATAATGTTTTCCCATGAAGTTATATTTTGGGCTTCTTATACTTTTTGGAAAGCTAATTCCAAGAACTAGAGGATGTTATAGGTTTTGTTCTGTGATTTTGGAATTTTGTCATGTTTTTGGTGCTAAGAAGCCAAATATTCTACTATTTACAGTTTTGGTCATAACTTTTTCATGTGGTGTCAAATTTTTTATTTCAAATAGGCATTGGAGAGCATGTTAAATTGACTATTTATGGTGTTGTTATTTTATCATTCTAATGAGTATGGAAAGTTGTGTACTTGTTTTTTTACTTATTAAAGCCTTTGATATAGAGTATGAGTGTGAGTGCATCCAAATGGGTCAAGGGATAATACCTTGAGGGAGTACATGAGATATTTTATGATCATGCATTGATTATCTAACTTAGTGCTTCTTGATCCAAGTTTACAAGTATTTTCATAGTTTGGGATTTGATTATGATAGGTACACAGGTTAGCATCAGTTTGAGAACATGGTTGGACATGGTTTGAGACTTGAAGTCTCATGTGGGTGATAGTTGATTATAGCTATAGTGTCGGTGATTATTATGATGTCATGATTGTGCAAGTACATGTATTGTATTGGTACGACATGATCATGTTTTTAATAATTGGTGGGGATTTGGTTTAATGTTAGGAGGTTGTTACTTATCTCCTTGATGCTTATTTGGTTCCTTGACTATGGTGAATTATTGTGGACATGTTTAGAAAATTAGATTGGATGTTGATCTGGTATTTTGGTCATTTGATCTATAGGATTATTCTCTTCGATATCTCAGTTTGTAGTTTACTAATATGATAATGAGTTTGCATATTTCAATTTTTTACTTATGCATTATGCATTTATGTGGGTTGATCACCTATTTAGTTTTAATGGGATGTCTTGGATGTGAACTTTCTATATCCACAAAGCTTGATTCAGTGGTTATGCGAAATTGGTTAGTTGGTCTTTTCAATGGTCATTTGTGCATTAGTATGTTTGTTTTGAGATGAGAGGATGGATGATGTTTATGGTACCTAGATATTTTGTGTTGGTACTTTTATCATGTGGTTTCATTAATATGTCATGATAGCTTGGTTATTTATTGATTTCACTTCTAGTGGGAGCTCTCGACAATCATGTTGTGTTGTCGGTTTAGGAATGATTCTTGATTGAAGTTGTTGGTCATTTTGTATCTTATCGTTTTAGAGATCTTAGTTTTACTTTTTGTTAATGACATATCAATTGTGTGTCTATAATCATAGATTATATTCATTTAGGAGATGGTTATCATGATGTCATGTGTAAATCTATATCATGATTTAGTGGGAGTTGTTGGGGGTAATGTTGATTCACCATTTGATGGTGGATGATCTTCTTTAGTGTTGCAGATGTTTGAGGATGCCTTAGATCCTATTGTTGCAGAAGGGTCTTTCTCATTTGTTGGTTAAATAGTAGGAGATGGTTATCTTCATGTGATTAGTGATGTTGACATAATAGAGGACTCAAAGAGTCCTTGGTTCACATGTGTCTTTACAATTTCATTTTATAAGTTACAATAGTTTTTATAATGTTGGAAATAATGGAATGGTGTACTGAGGGTGGAGGGGTGAATCAGTACCCTCAAAAATTTTATCACTTTAACCTTAATCCTTTATGTAATCAATTGTATTACCATCCGTCTATGCTATTTTATCTTTGTGTATCTTATATCAATTCATTAACTCAATAAGCATGTAAACATTCATAGAAGCATTCATGAAATGTAAAGACACATGACACAAGATTTGGTAACGCAGAAAACCCCTATTAGAAGGTAAAAACTGTGGTGGGGATGAAACCCACAAAGCTTCACTATCTGTAGAATTTAAGGGGTTGGTTAAGGCTTACAATTTTTTATCACTTCTAATGATCTACCCTATTAGGATTATTAGGTGGAGACTGGTTAAGGTCTACTCTGCTAATAGATTTAGCAACACTCTTTAGTATGCACTCAGTTAAGAGATTTACAAAGGATTGTTAAATCCACCTTTCTCAAGGATTTATTCTATTTTCTACACTTGTTAGAATGTATTCAAAAATATTCAATGAATTGAGTATATGCAATCTACAATTGATGATTACAGATCCAATAAATATTAAAAGTATATCTATCACCTATTTGGATTGATCAATACCTCTGTTCTGCTCGGTAGCCTTGGTTCTTGTTCTTGATAACATATTTCATTCTTGGTTATTCTTCTGCATAAAACTCTTAGTCTGATCCATAGATGTGCTCCTCGGCTATAATCATCATCACACACATGTGTTCTGATAGATTACATATCTATTTATACAATGAATTTGACCTATATGAGTTTCATGTATTACAATGATAACTCTATGATCGAAGGTTTACAACTTGGCCTTGATCTCTTAGTTTTCATGTTTTCAATCAGTTAGACTAATTAAAACAATTACAATTACATTGCTTGTCCCTCAAGAAATGGATTTAAAGATAATAGAAAATCTAAATATAAAACACAAGTGTTTTATCTGACGTGGAAGTCAGATCCACATTTCTCTAGATTCTAATTGTCTCTCGGTAGACTGGTGCTTGGGTTTCTCTTTGGTCTGTTGGGTTCCTCTGTCATCTTTTCTATCAGGTTACACTGTACTCTTCTTGTCAGGTTCCTCTATCAAGTTTTCTCTGTTGATTTACTCTATCGGGTTCCCTTGTAACATTTTCGGGTTGCATTGTGTCATCTGTTTTTCTTGAACTTGTCTGTCAGTTTTCTCTAACCCTATCTTTTGGTGTTGGTGATACTGATGCTTTCAAAACTATTTTCCTTTCATACTAATGGAAAAATATGTCTTCATTCTCCCCCTTTGACATTAGTATCAAAAACTGATATGTGCAAAGACTAAAATGTTTATTAATGTACAACATATTTTTACCTTGTCATTTCTGACTCCCCCTATGCATATGTTGGTATAGTATATGTATATACACTTATCATCCCCTTTATACATATCATTTTATCCCTTGTATCCTATCAATTTCCCCTTTTGTAGCATATCAATTTCCCCCTTTTTGATAGTAAGGGAAAAGGTGTAAGCACTTACAACTTGTCAAAAATTTGGGAGTGGGATTTGTTCATGTCCTCCACCATCTTCTCCCATTTCTCTTGTAGGTTTTCTAGAGCCATGTTCTCCAATGGTATCCTTGTGTTCATATCATAGGTGTTATTGGTGATAGACATCTCTGAGGTGGCTATCAATTTCCTTTCCGTTGTCATATGTTTCTGCAATAGTGTCAGATTCAGTAAGAGTAGACCCTGTAGCTTGGTTACCTCATCCCTAAACTTTGATTCTACCTCTTGGATTTGAAGTCTCAACTTATTTTCTTCCACTACATTTGCATAATGCAAATGTATTGCATTGTCTATTTTTGAGAGACTTTGAGTGCTATAATTAAGATCTGTATCTATTTGTGCAATCTTTTCACTATTTTCCTTAGTGAATTTCTCTAATGTGCTTAACTTTTGAACTAAGACTATTGCTTCTGAAATGATAGGTTCTAACTCACTTACTTTTTCATATAGCTTCACCTTGTTCTCTGCCACTTCTTGGCTGATTTTATCTGTTAACTTATACTGGTACTTCTACTCTGCTCGTTCTTCAATTGCATTTTTCAGCATCCACATTCTATGATTGGATGGCATCAGTAAGAATGGTAAGTTGATGAAGGATTGGGGAATTGTGATCAACATTTATGTTAGTAAAAATCTATGTTAATATGTCCCTTTTTATTTGTATCACTTGTGATTCCTTGTGCTCCTTCCTAAGTTTTTCTTGCATAGATTTTCACTGAAAATTTTCTCCATACTCAATTAGTGATTCATAATCCAATGTAGTTGGATCATATTTTGGTATCTCTATAATCTTATCAAGTGTAACTTGTAGTTTTTTTATTCTTTTTCTTCTTGTTCTTCTTGGATATTGTATGACGGGTTTGGTGGTGTTGAGTCTTTTCCCTGTTGCTTGATATTTTCCTATCAGTTAGGAGTGGATGTCTCCACATCAACCTTTAGTTTATCTGTAGCATCTCCTTCGGTATCTTTAGGAGTAGCATCATCTTTCATCTCTTCTTCACCTTTGTCTTTGTTCTCTCCATCAGTTTCTTTTGGCTCTCCATCTACTACATTTTGTTCATCAGTTGTATCTTTCTCTTCAGCAGATGTGTGTTGTTTTTCCTCTACACCCGTATCCTCGGGAATGCCTGCATCAGCCTCAGTTGACTTCTCCTTTTGTGAGATAATATTGATAGCTTGTATCAATAGTGGTATCTATCCTGGTGTATCTATTTGAGCAGTATCTATTGTTGTGTCATGATCATTGGTTTGGTTTGGGGCAATAGTGTCGTCTTCATCTTTATGTACCTCATCTATAGGATCTTCTCCAGTAATATCAATGATAGTATTATCAGGCCATGTTTCATCTACAGTTTCCATGTTCTTGTCGGTTTTTTTTTCAATGCTTTTTCATTTACATCCTCACGATCATTTATAAAAATGTGTTTTGGGCTCGGTTTAGCCTGATCTTCTTCATTGTGAGGCTCCTCGATAAGAGATAATTGTGGCTCAGGGCTTGTGTCCTTTTTAGGTACATCAAATATCTTTCTCCATTCATCCTCACTTTTTCTATCAAGCTCAATTAGATGTCCATGTAACACTTTGTATGCTCTTAATTTTGGTGAGAACCTTTTGGAATTTTGCTTCATCATTTCTTAAATCTCTTCCATCTTAGATTCAGATGGCATAACTGAAACTAGGGCTCTTTCCCTTATTTGTTTCTCTTCCTTTAGTGCATATTTCCACCTTGCCAAAAATCTATTCATAAGTTCTTGTGGAATCTTATCTTAAAATTGTATTGGTACATATTTTAATACACACTTTGTTGTAATGATTGCCTCTTCTAACTTATCCTGGTCCTCAGGGTCCAGAGTTAGCCATTTTCTAATCTTGGGGTCAGTTATTGAACCTGACTTAATAATTGATGCACATACCTCATCAATTATGGTAAGGAACTTATTATTAATAGGTTGTTCATCATGTTTAGTGTCCTCTATGTCTTCCTTATTTCTGAGGAACTTTCTTCTTTTTGTTGGTGCAGCCTTTTTCCCTGTTTGAGACTTCCTTTTGTATGTCCTTACTTGTCCTTTCTTGATCAGTGAAGGACTTGCATCCTTTGTTGTCTGACTTTTGGTCCTAGATGTAGTAGTAGTCCTAGGTTTCTTTTCTGGTAGTGGTGGTGGTGCATCAGAGTCTATGGATTCAGAGTCACTCAAATTTTCTTCTTCATCGATGGGTGACTGTCCTTCGGTGTCATCCTTTTGTTCAGACTCGTCATTATTTATCGACAAATTTTTCTTTAGTGCCTTGACTATATTGTCCTTCTTCCTACAAATATTTTTCACAACTAAGCCTATTTTAATTCTTTCCTTGGCTTCTTCATAGGTTCCAAACCTAGGTTGTGACTTGTCCAATGGTTCATTAATCAATGCTTTAATAGCATTGGTGGCTTGATCTATTTTAACCTCATAGTCAAGTGGTGCTAACCATGCTATCCTCGATACAGCTGGTTTGATATATGTGTAATCAGTGTCCACCATAAAGCAAATTCAAGTCTTATACTTTTCTACCAGTTGTTCTAGTATCCTCATTATTTTTTGCATTCTTTCCTTAAATCCCACAAAGTATTCATCCATAATTGATGCAAAGTTGTCACCTAGTGACTTGATGAATTCACTAATTTGTAAGGTCACTGGTAAGGTGGTATCCCAGTTGACATTTTCTATAGATGGAAAGAAGTTCTGAAAGTAGAAAAATGTACACATTAAAAGTGATCCAAACTTACATGAATTTGACTGTGTGGACCTGATTGTCCCCATATTTTCATCTAATTTCTTTAGTAGAAGCTCGGATAGATCTAACTGTACACCTTTCTTGATAATCTTATAAGCAGTGTCAACTACTCCACATGCTATGTTGTTTAGCCTATTGGATTGATATATCTTGTAGCCTAGTACACATGCACCAAACTTGAGTTCTGGATAGGTGATGGTGTTAACCTTCAATCCTCTATTATCCCACACTGATCCTGTCATCTTCTCAATTTCAAGTCAAGGAGGATGTTTAAGTGCTTTTTCCTTGTCAGTTATAGGATAACTAGTAACAGCATGTATCACATCTCTGGTGATCATTTTTGGCTCATCTAGCCACATCTTTCTATCGTGCACTCTGCTCAGTACTACCCAAATCCATTCGGTCTTAAACTCCCTCAGGAACATTAGGGCACAAGTCAGCCCTTTGACCTCTATGTGTTTGTGTTCCTCCTTAATTTTTTTCCTGTAAAAAGCTTCTTGTAAGCTTGATCAACTTCAAGATCTCCTATCTTAGTGATCTTGTAATGAATGTAGGAATAGACATCTTCAATTAATAAAACCCTAGGTAGAATTCCAAAGAACGCTCCAGCATCGTTGGGTTGTGAAGAAACCTCTGGATAGATTTTATACTTTGGTTCTTCACAAGTGGAGTTCTTGATCAGATTAACTTCCTTCTCCTTAGCATTCTTGATCTTGGTTGCACGGGAAGTGGCCGTTGCCATGATTTTGTGAATTTAGGGCTTTTCCGTAAAACAAAAACAATGAGCTCGATGATCTTTGTTAGTTACTTTAACCTTATGATAGATGTTTTTGTTCGGGATCTAAATGCCATGAATCTTCTTGGGGTGCTCTTCAACCTGGTCACATTGGTTTCACTCTTCTCTGCTTCTTTTCTATAAATTACTGGTGAATAATGAGATCTTTTGTCACCCTATTTATAGACGGTTCCCTAAGTGGTGCAATTAATGATCTACCCACTTCTTAGGTGTTGAAGACGGAGTTTCTTGGGTTACATGCCAACTTTTTTTCCAGTGTCAATTCATTCAACTTTTCACACATTTACTGATGGATCTCGGTATCTGGCGAAGACAACAATGTTTTTTTCTTGATTACCGATGAGTCTCAGGTTACATTGATTAACTTGGTTTTCACATGTACACCAAAAATTCTCGGTAAGCTTTGAAAACTTATCTTTTATATGTTAACTTATGCTTTTTGGTATGCATTGACGACGAGATTGAATTCACAGAATCATAACAAGTAATACCATAGTGCATATTTAATCATGCTAGTTTGTAATTTTAACTATGTATAATGGAACTAATGTAAAGTATAACTTAGTATAGTGTAGTTCCATACTTACGTGTTAATCTTAGGTGGGGGTGGTGATGTCACCAGATCCACTGGATAAGGTGTCACCATTTGCAATGCTTGGTCCAACATCATCAGTGTTTGTATCTTTCCTCCACATTTTTTTTCTCATCTTCCATTAGTCTTCAATGGTATTTCCATTGGCAAAGGTGTTGGTATCTATCACTTGATCTCTGCATTCCTTGCTTAGATGACCAACTTTATGACAGTGCAAACATGCCATTCTAGGGTTAGTCCAGCTCCTAGACTTTCTCATCCATTTTCTCATGTAGTTTTCAGCTATTTGTCCAAATATTCCACATGTTGTGAAGTTTTCCCATGTATTATAATCCCAAACATATGAGTTACCGACTCTTTTTGGTTGGTAGGCATTTTCATTTTCACTAGGCTTACATGCTTTCTTTTTCTTCTTCCTGCATTCAAGAGATGTGTGTCCATGTATTTTTCAAGTAGGATAGTATTTTTCCATGTAGGTTTCCTTCTTGGGTTGTTTCACCTTAGATTTACATTCATATGCATTATGTCCTTTCTTGTTACATTTATAACACCTTCCTATGAATGAAGGTGTGTGTTATGCCCTGCATACCTGTCTCTACATTTTGTTGGAAAAATTTTGGGTCCCCCTTTCCGCTTTTGGTTCTTCCTTTGTTTCTTGTTTCCCTTTTTCCCCCTCCAGCCTTTGCCTCTAGGTAGCTGTTGTTGTCGCTTCCTTTTTAGTTTTCCTCCCTCTGGGACCCAGTCCTAGAGTGTTTTGTTCCTTTGTGCCAGCCAAATTCTCAATCCTAGGATTCTTGTGTTGTTGCTTCCTCTTTAGTCGGAGGGTGTGGTCACGCGGGATTCCCGGGCCTAGAGTCCAAAGGCTTGCCTTTTTCTCAGGGTTTGTGGAGGGAATGGTGTGTTTTAACCTAAGGGGTATAAATTAAGTTTCACCTATCATTGTTACACTTATCACGAACAAATTACCCTCAGAGCGAATTAAGAGTGATTTGTTTGAATTTCACAGAGAGCTAAGTGAAATTTGCTTCAAGTAATTAACAATGATTTGGGGCGACTAAGTGTGTTGCAAGATATCCTATAGGGTTCTCGGCTTGCTTGTGGGGTTTGAATCTATCCATTTGCAGAGCACCTCCCGTGCCCTTTCTTCCACATTCTCTAGTTTTTTGGTAGGTCTTTCTGGCCCCTTTTCTTTCTTTCTTCTGGTTTGAGTTTTGTTTTCTTTTTCTCTTTGAGCTTTGCTTTCCTTGCGTTCGGACCTTCATCGTTGCCTCTTGTTGGTGGGATGGCTCTGCAAGAGGGTTGTCCACCCTCTGTGCATTGTAAATTTCTATGCATTTGTAGTTTTCTATACATTTTTTAGATATTTTGTATATTTCTGTAACTTCTTTGAAGCTCTTGTAAATTTTCTAGTAGTTTGTAAGGTAGTTGTACATTCATTTGCTTTTGTAGGTGGATCTATTGTAAATTTGTTTATTCTTCGGCCTCTTGTTGGTGTTAGTAGTCTATAAATTCATGTAAAGTGGTCTATATATCCTGTCAAGCCATACCCATCCCACCTTGAGCTCACCACGCCCTCTACATCATTCAAACCAAACTCAAGCTCGCTCACCTGGTGTTGGCTAGACTCAAACTTGACACCTCACCTATTTGAGTTTGTGACCCTTTCTCTCTCTTCTGTCCCTTCAGCATTGATGGAAAGATTAATTCCCCATGTGAAGACATTCAAAACTGGCCCAAGTGGCATTCATTCCATTCATGTTGAGAAAACTATCACAATTAATTCCATTACTCCTTTTATTGCATGACCACGTGACCACCCATGTCAGCCTAGTATGACAATTGCTAGGCCATTTTGATAATGGTCAGTTTTCCAAAATCAGGACACCACATAAATCCCCAGCCTTCATCTCCTTTGTCACATGAAACAAAATCCCCGAACCCTCAGGTGTTGATCAAATCCAAAGTAATTTATTTTGTTTATTGTATTTCTGGGATTTGATATCAACTAACATCTTCTTGAGGACAGGTGGGAAATGGTGATGAAATTTCCATAGCCTAGAATTTTATTATATATGATTCTGTATTAACGGTCATCCGATCTTGTAGGATACCAACAGCTCACCAAGCAACATGTCTGAGGTATCTTCCCCTCCTGGAAGTCCGGAACTCTTGTCTACCTCAATAAGGGCGGCCGCCAAGACAAGGGTTGATAAATCACTGGAGAAGCTCCCACTCACCACAAAATATCTAAGGGGTGGAGTCATCATGGGATCTAAGATGGATTCCAAACTATAGTTGATCACCGACACAAAAGTTAGACCATGGGCCAAATTACGGGGCCTGGTCAGAACAATGTTCACTCAACATTTTGTCGGAGATAGTATTGCTAAGAACGTGGCCACCTCTGGCATAATCAAGGCCACCTACTTCCCTTAATTTGTGCAATCCCCAGACCTGATTCTCACACTAGCAGAACACTACAACACAACCAATTGGGATAATATACTTGTCGCTTCCCTTCCAATGGGATACCCAATGCCCCTAGTGTCCCTCGACACTACCACATTTTCTTTGGGACTGGGAATCCCTAAGTTCTCCAATTTTATTGTCATCTCCTAGGCTGCGTCACTCCAAGAATTCAACAAAGTCCAACAGGTGGCCCGATAGCACCTTAACACCCACTGGATGAAGATGCCAAAGAAAGATTAAAAGAAGATGAAGTTGGAGATCCCCCACACAGACTTCAAGGAAATCATCAAAGCAGGGATCATCTTCTTATGCCAGGTCTTCAGGGAGCCACATGCTCAGGATTTTTCAGTGTGGATGTACTACTTCTTATACAACATCTCCACCAATGGGCAGAACTTCGAATGGGCAACTATTATTGCCAACCATGTGGACTTCCAGCTAAACAAGGTTAGAAACTCTTCAAAGTTCCACATGATTTCATATTTTCTATAGGCACTGGCACAACAAAGACCCAGAATTAAGGGTTGACTGATAGTGGGTGTCCTTGGGACAGGGCCCAGCCAGAGTGCACCATGGCATCATTTCCCCTAGATTCAATGGGAGTCCAGCTTCCCCAATTTGTTTTGGGTAAACAATACCATCTTTTACTATAATATTTTGATACCCACTCGAGATTCTAGTTACCACCTGTCAAATGAGGCCATGGCCTTGGTGAGTTCATACGGCCATTATTTTATTCAATTTCAACAACATTCTTTTATTCAGGTGATCGGGTTCTCCAGCAAGCTCTACATATTGCCCAAGCATTGTGGGGATAGGATTATTTTGATGGAATACTATAGACAAATTCTGGAGGTCCATACAATTTATGGGGTCAAGAAGGTTACCACCATCCCCTTCCCGATCACTTGTGGGAATTATACTTGCAGCCTTGCAGTGGCCAAAGAAGCCGATAATGAATTGAAGAGTCTAGGGATGGTAGAATTATACTTGGCATAGAAAAAATTTGATTCATTGGGCAAAATAAGTGCGGCCTTACACTAGGTGCTAGCACCTCATGAGCCTCACATTGAGGATTTTTGGGAAGATTTCCAAGAACACTTTGAAGTCCGGAGTTGACACTATAAGAGGATGACCAAAGGAATAATGAAATGAATGGGTCTCAGGACCTTCCCAAAGGACTTCTCAGATACTGGACCCATGGAGGACCCATAGTATAAATCAAAGGGGATTGATAAAATGGCTCTCCCTCTGGTGAATTGGGATACCCCAGAAGTTTTGACAATTAAGTACATCACTAGAGATGTGATAGGGAGGAGTCATGAGTATTTTTCATGGGTTTGCAGAAAGAGTGCCCGTTGAGATGGTCTGGTTTTGCGGGGATCCACTTCAGGCTCTAAAATGGCTGGACAAAGCAAAGATAAGGAGAAATCAAAGGAGGGCACCCCGGCCCAGATCCCATCCTTGGTTTCAGCCCCAATAATGGAACAACTTCATGCTTAGCTAGAGTCATCCCGACAGCTGAGAAAAACAATTAGTGCAAGGCTTTCTCTCGATCTCCCAGTTGCTCTGGTGGGATTTTCCCTTCCTGCAAGCTCACCTTCACTTGCAACACTTATGATCCAAGCGGTAGAGATAGAGGATGAGAGTGCAGCTATTTTGGATTTCGGGGTCCTTCTACAAACCTGGAGGAAGAAACCAAGAACAAATAACCCTCCACAGAGCACAGATGCAAGCCTCGAAACATTGGGAAACATTCTAGTGGAGCTCATCCCTTCCTCACCTAAAACAAAAAATCCTCTGGAGGCCTCCCCTCCACATGACAATTTTGATGACATCTTCTAGACTAATGACCTGGTAAACCTACAGGAAGATGTGGAGAGGGTGGTGGAAGAGATTTTCACACAAGAGGCAAAAAATGTCCCTGGGGACGGGGAAAGGAAAGAAGAAGAAGTTACCCCAGAGAAAGAAGCTCGAGAGAAAGAGCAGCAAGAATAGGAAAGCACACTAGGTATAGAAGAAATACTCATCCCAGGGACCAAGACAGAAGGAGGGAAAATACAAGACAAGTAGTTGACTATGGCTGGGGAAACTGGACATTTGGGAACAATCATACCCCCATTCGTCACACTCCAAACACCTTCAGACACCCTGGGTAATCAATTACACCAAAATATGACATTTGGCAAGGTGGTCTCTGTAGTGCAACAATCAAACCAAGGTCGGACGCCTTCGCCCCCTCCAAAAAATAGGCCCCCAGAGGAGAATATTTCAGCAGAGAATGTCAAAGAAATGCAATAGCAACAGAATGTGGGAGAGAACCCCAGAAATATGGGCATAGATACCGCAGATGTGGGGGAGGCAGGGAACCCTAGTGACAAAGAAAAAGTGTCCATAGAGACTACAGACACCGGGGAAGCACAATAGGTTCCTGAAGAGGACCCAAGTACCCAAGCTCTAGCAATAGGGCCGCCCCAGCTGCCAAAATGGCTGGTGGAATCAAAGAAGAGAAAGGCCCCAGTGGCAGTGAGAGTCCCTCTCTCTATGGCCAAAATGATTGCCCAAAATCAAGAGGCCTAGAAGCCTAAGAAGGTCCGGACCCTCCATACCCTTCGGACTAGTCTAGGAGGAAACACCATCACAATAGTAGCAACACCTCCCCTAGATGTAGAAGAGGCAACAGTGAGAGCTGTAGATTGTACTATCATAGAGGTCCCTCTAGGGAGGAGAGACAAATAGGGAGAATTAGACCTGTTGAGAGAAGTTAGCCGGGCAATTGAGGCCCGATATGACAAGAAGGCCTAGAAGCTAAAAGAGGTAAAAGAGACAAATGACAATCTCATTAGGCTTCTCACAGAACTGACATAGCCATTGGTTGTGATTCCTCCAAAGGCTTCCACATCCAAAACACCACTTCCATAGGGTGACATAGATGTGCTGAGAACAATGAAAAATAAATTGTATGAAGTAGATGATTGGGTGGCTGACCAGGTAGGATCCATAAGATGTTTCCTGATAGCCACACTCCTGGACCTCCACTAGGCCAGTAACATATTGGGCCAAATGAACGGCGTTGTTTCCCAATGGGAGGGAGAGATAGAAAAATATGAGGAATGGAGGAGTGAATTAGAAGAGATCATGAATTTCAGGGAGGAATCCATCACGGAGATGGGAATTTTGGGAGATGAATATTTTGGGTACCTCAGCGCCCAACACTCCAGACTTGGTCTCAAAATCAAGACAAGAAAGCAACTAGTAGCGGCCTTAAAGTGTAAAGTCCCGATGATTGAAAAATCATTAAACTCATATGCAGCATTTGTCTCAAGGGTTTCGGCAGTCAATCCCTTCAGTACCAAGACATGCACTCTAGTGGACTTTGTTGTGAGAAAAGTTGATGAAATAATGGATTCACGATTCCAGACTCTGGGAGATTTTGATGGAGCAAAGATGTCAGGTCTCACCCGAATGGTGCTCTGGGCACATGATGCCGTAAATATGGGTAGAGAGTTTAAAGAGGGTGTCCAAGATGTGGGAAAATAGTTGGAAACAACCAACGACCATCAAAACTGTATAAAGGAGATAGATGAAGAGGGAGTTCTCCACATTTTGGAGATATTCTGAAAATGAAAAGAGCAGTAAAGTATTTTGGTCTCCAGATATTTCTTCTAGCAGGGCAAAGTTTTGAAGATTTTTTATTCTTTGAGCATAAGCTCCTGGACTCTAGAATTCCAGGTCCCAATTTTGTATTCCTTTGTAGTGATCTGTGTTAAGGTTCCCTGGAGGTGACCGATCGCTATCATCATTTAATAAGGGTTAGAATGTAGGTGATCTAGCTAATGACAGACCTAGTAGATGGGTTGTTTTTGATAGAGGTCTTCTTATTCCCCCGAGGCCTTGCTCCCGCATTTACTACCTGACATGCCTCAAAGACAGGGAGCCGCAATCAACATTTATGAGGCGTATGGCCTAAGTTACCAGAATAAGAAAGTTTCTTCTATAAAGTACCATGGCCCTCTTCTCTAGGCTACTTCTTCTTTATTTCTTCCCTTTCTTCTTCTTCCATCTTGTCAGAATGTTGTGTATCCCAAGATGATTGTAAGTGGTGCAGGTAGTACCGGCCATGGATAATGTATTTTATTCACCAAGTGTACATGTAAATTAGGACAAGTTTGTCTATAACTAATAAGATCGATGCCTTAACAAGGGTTGGCAAAATTGATGATTTTTCTGTCCAAATAGCAATAGAAAGTAGCAGTTAGCAGTTTTCTTTTTAGTCTCTTGCTTAAATCTCCCTTGGAGCCATGAATGTACTCGCCAATGATGTTGGAACCATTTCAAGTTAATGAAAGAAGGAAGAACAACTTGTGGCCATGTGTTATGTGTTTCTCCGATCTCTGAAGTTAGCAAATATATTTTTTGTTGTATGTTTTCCTATGTCCTTTGCTTTGGTGTTTTGTAGTTTAGTTAAATGATCTTGCTTCTCTTTGCTACTGAATATATATGAATTGTTGATTCCTTGTGTATCCGGTATTTAGTGTAGTTTTCTTACATTGGAGCATTGTTGATGTTTGGATACATATTGCATGACTATAAGTAGAATCTTACTATAACTCTAATTTATCTTTTGTAATTTCTTTGGTTAGTCTAAAAATTCTTGCAGGAAACCCCACCCCCTTTTGAAATCCCTGAAATGATGAGTAAAAATCAGCTATCCCCTCGAACAACAGTCACTTATCCAACTTAGCTCCCTCGCACCGTCGAGACCTGACTACTAGGTGCTTGGAGGCTAGGAGAATTCATTCTTTGGTAAAACTCTACAAGAGAAGTTAGCTAGTACCCCGGTACTCGATGACAACTTATCTCTATTGGCGGAGCCAGTCACAAAGTCTCGTCAACAGAAACTAGCGCTACAAGGAGGGAATGACCTCATCTCCCCTAGAAGATTTTGATTTTACACCGCCTTAGGGCTCCCCAAGCATTATTTTTTGGAACTAGACTTTCTATGGTATAGGGTCATTTTAATCCCTAAATTTTGAAAGAATCCTCTAATCATCCCCTGATCCTGAAGAGTTTGTAGAATTCAAACCCCCTGTCCAAATAAAAAGGACCCACCAGCCTAGGCAGCCTTTGAATTTTCCCTGGGGTTCTACTACACATTAGAATACCCAAGTCCCTCGGATAATCTTGGGGACTCACATTCACCAAAGACAAAACCAAACAGTCCCAATGGAAACCTACTTCAACAATATCGGGTCCCCAATGGGGAAGTTCCCTGGTGCTACTAATGATCTTCCTCCGCATCCGGAGAAGATCTTCCCCAAATATGAGCATGTAGGCCCCCAGACTATAGAAGAACACCTCCAAGCCTACAAATATCTCATGAACCCACACCAGATACAATATCAAGACATTGTAACCTGGATGTTTCCGTTGTCCCTAGGATAGAACAAGTTGAACTGGTATCTAAAATTTCCCACCAACTCTATCAATAGTTGGCAAGATATAGAAGACACCTTCCTGGTGGCCTTCCAGATTCATGTGAACCCAGCTTGGTCCCACAGCCAGTTCATTTCCATCAGAAAGGAACCAAACAAGCCTCTCGCTACTTTCAATAATCAGTTCTAGTGGGCCTTGAAGCAATGCACGGGCCCTTTCATCCCATCCACCAATGTGACTATCCAGATGTACCATAACACGGTGGACCCATTTTTTGCCACTCTCCTTTAGAGAACTACCCACCACTAATGACTGTGATACCTTGGAAAAATTTTACAACTTAGCCCTGGAATTGTCTCACAATTTGAGTAAAGCCCCGGATGGGTTGGAAAAAATGTTCCCTTCAACATGTTACCTGGTGGAACTCCTTACCCTAGAGGATGCAATCCCAATCCAGTGATGGGTTCTGTAACAATGACCATGGGACCACCACTGATAGACCAACAGGCATGGTACATTTACCTGTCTCAAACCCAGACAACCCCGGGTCTAGATTACATTCCCTGGAATCAGTCATAGAAAATGCAGCAACCTTTGAGACAACCCTTTGGAGTACCTTTCTTCCAGTCATCCGTGGCTAGAGGATTGTCATCCTCGACTCTAGAAGTTGTTTCTTTCCTGGGTAACCCACCACCTCAACCATCACACTATCACACCACTACCTAGCTATCCACCGAGGTTGATTCCCTCCAGCAATTGGTGTCCTCCTTGACAACGGACATGGGACAGCTGAAGGTGGGGCCTTCCGCGCCCCCACAACCCCAACTCCCAAAGAGGAAATTTTTTCTCCGGGCAATAGAATGCCAATTCTGGAGGTCGAAACTACAACAATAGGCCTCAGCCCAACCAACAGCAATGGAAAAATAAAATGAATACTGAAGGTCCTCCTCCAAATCAAGCTACCACTTAGGGTAGTGCTGGACCTAGTCATTTTGTGCAGCTCGCAAAATTCCACCCCCTAACCACATGGTGTCAATTTCATGACACTAGCTCACATTCTGAGGTGAACTATGCCATACTCAAGAAGATCATCCAGATCTCTTAGTCAGAAAGACAACAACCTACCAATCTAACTCCCCTAGAATCCTCTGCATCAAAGCCCCATCACACTACATTCATGTGCGAGACCTTCTTCTTTAGGATAGATGAAGAGGACAAAGAAGAACCTGATCTATAGGGGTTCTTTGATGAATCCATCCCAGCCTTTGAGGAAAATGCTTTCACCAACCCGCGGGCTCCATATAACACTCAGAGTCAATCTAGAAAAGGTTCATCCTACACAACAATTTCTCCCAAGAGCATCCCCCCCAGGAAAACACAAAGGATCACTCCCTCCCACCGAAAGGACTTGGCCCTAACCATGTCAGGAATACGGCCGGGGGGAGCCAACTTTACCCAGGGGGTGGTTTATATCACCAAGGCATTAGAAAGCACCACTACCTCCATGACCCTGATGGAGGTTTTACTCAATTGTCCTGAGAAAATTAAATCCCTTCTACAACTCTTAGGGAACTCATAATTTGTTAGTCATCTGTGAAAGACTATCACTTTCGACGATGCCAACTCAAAAATCTTCCAGGGAAATATAGAAGATCCTCCTTTCCTACTAGGCCTAAAAATCCAAGGGAAGAACCTGTATAACTGCCTTATGGATTCTGGTGCTTCAAGTAATGTTATACCCTAATCCATCTGCCAGAAGCTTGGACTCACTCCCACACCATCCAAAGGTTTATTAGTCCAATTGGACAAAACTATTGTGAAAATGGTTGGTGAGCTGAAGAACGTCCAGATTCAGCTCATCCAAGATCCCCAGATATCAAGGACCATCGACATCTAGGTGGTTGACATCCCTAAAACATGCGAGATGTTATTAAGTCAAAATTTGGCAAAGGCCCTCAATGGGTACTTCTCAATAGACTTCTCCCACTTGTGGCTCCCATGGAAGGGGAAATCAAATCAAATCCGGGTAGAGAGTGAGCCTCGAATGAAACAAGCCCTGACCAAAGTTGGGAAGGTGAATGAGATCTTTTTTTCTGAATCCTTTCTTGGGGTATACCAACTGCCAGAGATCCTAACCTTTGACTTCATCCCTAGGGAGGATCCCATAATCACTCAAAGGATTCAAGATCTGGATGCAAAACTAAAATGTGAGGTAGACTCACAAGGTAGCAAGGCAACTCCAGCCACCCTCTTGTCTGGCACTTGGTGTCGGGTACATTACCAAAAACACTCTAAACTAGAGTGTGAGCCCTTTATTGCCATCGCTACCCATTAGATCACCAATCTCCAAGAGAAGGAATGCAAAGCCAGGTTCCCTAGACAAAGAAATCCACCCAGCGCTCATCCAGGAACCTGAACCAGAAGATTCTCTAGAGGGAAGTCTCACCTGCACACCATCCAAGCCAGAGGAATCACTTGACAAACCTCCCAACCCCGAACCCAATCTAAAGGCCACTCCACCCACTTAGCCCTATAAAAATAACAATGATTTGTGGATCTTGAAGTTTGACGGGTCTCGGTCTAAACAAGGCTGCAGGGCCAGAGTGGAATTAATCAACCCGCAAGGGAAATCCTTCCTTGCGTCCTACAGGTTGTAGTTTTCCTACACCAACAACATCATGGAGTACAAGGCCTTGGTCCTCGGACTCTTTTTCTCTTTGAGAAAAGGGATCACCCACCTCCAGGAAATGGGTGATTCAGAGCCAATTATAAAACAGGTCCGGAGCCAATACACATTTCATGATAAAAGGCTGGCCGAATACTGCAACTGGGCATGGAGCCTAATTGAAGATTTTGATTCCTTTGGCATCTAAATCATTCCCCAGAAATGTAATTATGTTTTGGATGCCCTCATTGTATCTGCGAGTACCCTCAAGCCGATGGCTGGTTCCCAACTCTGGAAATTCTCTGTTGAAATGGTCCCCACCCCGTCCATCTCAGACAATATCATGCACTTTCAAGTTTTTGAAGATGACCAGCACATCTTGGCCTTCATGGGAAATGTTGGCATCTTTGAAGATCAGATCATGGAAGAAACTGATCATGACGATACCAGGCAGGGGGAAGAAGATGATGGGATCATTGACTTACCTACCAACACCATCCCTAAGGGGATGGTTGCTCTAGAATGAATCTTCAATTTGGACCCCCGAGGCCGAGACAAGATATCCTCCTCCTTTGAGGGAGGAAAATATGAAAAATTTAACATTGGTAAAGTCGATGAAGAAAATTTGGTCTACATAGGTACCTCTTGCTCCCCAGAGCAGAAGGAGAATATTCTCATGGTTCTCTAAGAATATATTGATGTTATAGCCTAGGGGTATTAGGATCTCAAAACCTATGATACATCTATCATGATGCATATCATCCCTCTAAAACCAAAATCTAAACCTTTTTGGAAAAAATAGAGGCCGATAAACCTTTTGATCAAACCCCTGATCCACCAGGAGGTTCAGAAATTACTGTCAACCCAGATCAGCTTTCCTATCCAGCATACTACATGGGTTGCCATCCTTTTCCCCATGTGCAAAAAGAATGGTGAGATTCTCCTTTGTGTGTATTTTTGCAACTTAAACAAAGCCTCCAAGAAGGATAATCACCCTCTCCCTTCACTGGATGAGGTGTTACAAATTGTAAATAGTTCGCAGATGATGTCCTTCCTAGATGGGTACTCCAGGTATAACCAAGATATGGTTAAGTTTGAAGATAGGATGAAGACGGAATTCACCACCAAGTGGGGGGATGTTTGCATACCGAAGAATGCCTTTCAGCCTAATTAACACAGGGGCCACATTTCAGAAGGCCATGGATATTGTGTTTGAAGGCCTGTTTAAAAATGCGTAATCATCTACATGGATTATTTAACGGTCTTTTCCTGGGACAGGTGTGATTATCCCGCCTACCTCGCTCAAATCTGTGAGATGTCACTGGTATGGTATCTTCCTTAACCCCAATAAGTGTATATTTGGGGTCATAGAAGGGAAATTGCTCAGGCATATAGTCTTTGAGAAAGGGATATCCATCGACCCTAACAAAGTTGAAGCATTGCTAAATTTACAAATGCCCAGTAGTAAAAAGGAAATAACATCTTTCTTCGAGAAGATAAATTTTGTCCTGTGATTCATTACCAGATTTTCCAAGCTTGTTAAACCACTCAATGATATGATAAAAAAAGATACTAAGATTGAGTGGAGCCCCCAAGTGAAGCGAGCATTCACTCAAATCAAGCAGACAATAGTAGAGGCCCCGGTCTTGGCGAGTCCAGACTATTCCCTCCCATTCCACATTTATTCCTTCACTTTGCCACACTCTGCCTCTATAATTTTAACCTAGAAAGTTGAGGGGGAAGAATGACCTATCACTTTCATGAGATCCCCTTTTAATAATGTCAAATTCTGGTTCATGCCATTGGAAAAGAAGGCCTTTGCTTTAGTCCGGGCCATGAAAAAATTTTAGTACTACATTCTCCAGAGAAAAATGCATGCCATTATCCTGGACCAGGCTGTTAGGTCTCTATTGCTACAGAGTGAACTGGGTGAATGCCAGGGGAAATGGATGGCCATCCTCTAGGAATATGATCTTGATATACAACCAATGAAAATATTCTGAGGCCAAGGACTATGTAAATCGATGGCAGAGGCCACTCTTAACATACAATGTCAGACTTACACTATGGATTCCATCACTCAAGATCCATGGTATACCAATATGGTGTACCTATTACTTAACAACAGGTGCCCAGAGGGGATCCTTCCTAAAAAATGTCATGCCCTGCGACTGCAAAGTGCACACTTCATGATAAAAAAATGGGACGCTTTTCTGCAGGAATTTCGAGGGCATTTATCTTCGATGCATAGGCAGAGACCAAGTTGCCAGAATGATCAAAGAATTCCATGGGAAATATAGAACTCGGCATGGCTCAACTGATTCCACCACTCATCAAATTCTCTAGGGTAGATATTATTGGCCATTTATCTTCAAAGACATCCACGCTCACGTAAGGAAGTGCGATACTTTCCAAACCACCGCTTCTCGTGAGCGGAACCCGGTAATGCCTTTACAATTAATCTTTGAAGTTTGACCCTTCACCCAATGGGCATTTGATTTTATCAGGGAGATAAACCCCAATTCATTCACTAACCATGGGTACATTTTAAATACTACTGATTACTGCACTTGGTGGTCTGAGGAAATCCCATGCAAAAACAACACTGCAGATGTAGTCATTAACTTCTTGGAAGAGAACATTGTCACAAGATTCAGAATGCCTTTTGCTATCATGTGTGACAATGGTCTAGTATTTTCTTTAGCACAAATTTTAGAATGGAACTATCAAAGAAAGATCACCTTAAATTTTTCCCGCAACTATTATCCCCAGGGTAATGGCCTTGCCGAGTCCACCAATAAAAACCTATTGGAAGTGATCAAACATTTTCTATAGAAAAATCCCTGGAACTGGCACCAAAAACTTAGGTTTTCCCTTTGGGCAGATTGTATTAGAATCAAGGCAGCCCTAGGAACTTCTCCATTTCACCTGGTTTATGACTAGAGTCCTGTGTTCCCAATAAACTTATAAATCCTTGTTTTGCAATTCATGTAGGAATTCAACTAACGGGATAACATCGTAGAGGTTTTCCTCTTGAACCTTGTGAGAATGGAATAACAAAGAGATGTAGCACTCAAGCATTTTGTGCATCACCAAATAGTCGTCAAATGATGGTTCGACAGGAGAGCTCGATACCAAGCCTTTTGTGTTAGTAATAACTAAGAGGGGGGGTGAATCAGTGGCCTCAAAAATTTATCCTTTAATCTTTAACCACCAATCAAATACATCTCAGATTATTAAGTCCCTTCAAGATGCATGCTATGAAAAACTAATAATTATTTAACTATTTGTAGGTTTTCCTTGTCTGTCCTTATTTTCCTTGATAACCGATAACCAGTAAAACTATTTACCGATACTCAATAAATATGCAGAGTATACCAATCAATCTAGAAATGCATATGTAAAATGTAAAATAGTAAAGTAATAAACCATACACACATAACACATGGATTTTAATGTGGAAACCCTGTTAAGGGAAAAACCACTGGGACCGGTACCCCAAATTTTCACTCTTCTGAAGTGAGCCCTGTTAAGAGCCAACCCTGTTAAAGGTTACAAACACACTGTTAGGTGTGACCTTGTTAGAGGATTTTATACATAGATTTTGTCACTTAGTTTCGGGCATCTATTTTCTACCATCCTTGAATCAACCTCCTTCTTAGACTGTCAATAGGCTTTAGGCAAATCTTTCTACCATCCTTGAATCAGCCTTCTTCTTAGACTGTCAATAGGATTTAGGGAATTTCAATTCTACTTTCATGAATCAACCTTTTTGGCACTCCTTGGGATGTACCTCAATATATAGAAGACTATTAGGTCCTGCTCTGTTAAGAGACTTGATGCTTCAATGGTTAAACTGAAACACAATGACCTGCTTCTAATCCAACTTGAATTGAAAAATTTTAGATCTATTTAAGTACATTACCTCTCTGATCAATGTATCAATTCAATTCCTTGTGCTCCACACTTTCTACTCTGTGATGTTGTGCTTCAATGTTTGTTGGTGTCTGCAAAATTCTTTAGCTCTCCTTCAGCTTCATTGATCAGGATTGTATGAATTTATCCTTCATTTGTTTCTCTTCAGCATCCTCTTTCTATTCACTCCCCTTCCCATGTATGTGATTACAGAAATGAATTACACTTGTCTCTTATATAGACATGATATTCCTTCATTCTTTATTCTTGATTCTTGACATGAAAAACAATCCAGCCAATCTGATTTAAAGCTTTAACTCCTGATTTATCTCATAGTTATCTTCTTGCCAACTATACAAATATTCTTTAAATCAATTACTTAACTCTGGTCAAATAAAACAAATAAAACAACCAGTTAATTCTATCCTTAAGCTCTGACAGCTAGATATTTTGTCATTTTCTGAACTCTCTATTCTGTCGGTCAACTCTGCAATTAGTCATCGGTGATAACTGTCAGTTCTGTCGGTGTGACTCCAGTCAGATTCAGGATCTCTGTCCATCGGGCATCATTGGATTTTGTTCACTGGGCAACTCTTTTTTTAGCTCATCGGGTATCACTATGATTTTCCTTCATCGGGCAATATTGTCTTTTGCTCGTCCGGTATCACTATAAATTTTTCCTTGCCTTTACTGATGGTGTGCACTCCGTCGGAGTTGTCTGTCACTTAGTGAATACTTGAATTTCATGCATTGCTGAAAGCATAATCTCTATTCCATTTGATTCTTTCAAGTCTTTGGCATTATGTACATGACCGTATAGATGATATCAAGTTGACATCAATGAAAATACAAACCATTAACTGATTTAATGCCTTGCATTATCTTCAAGATAACATTATCAAACATTCAATTAGTTACATGTCATCAATCTCTCCCTTTGGCATTGATGGCAACATACTATATTATCACACTATATTATTTCTAATACAATATAAAATATAACAGTTGAGATTCATCAAATTACCAAACAGTTTGTTTTGATAACCGATAAAAATGTTTGACCACCGGTAGGCTCTGTGTTAGCTTAGATTTGATTCTTCTAGCTTTTTGTGTTTCTTGTACTGATGTGTTGCATCCTTCCCTTGTGTCAATATCTCTCTTTGACTGTTCTTGTTTTTTGATGTCTCTGTCTTTTGTCAGCAATTCTCCCTTTGTATATGATTCCTTCATAGAAATTCTCTCCCTATGGATATGATCTCTCCCTGTTTGGAGTAATCTGATAATGAATAATCTCTTGTGATAATATGGATACATTCTCTCCCTTTGAAAAAAATGCCAAAAAAATATTTTACAAATATATGACATTCATGTCAAACAATTATTTTCTTCTATCCATAATATATTCCTTGAATTTCCCTTATCCATCAATAATACAACAATATTCTCTGGTGCTCGGTTCTGATATATACCTTTTTGTATATAGATGTAGCTTTGAAGTTCATCTTTTTGATTGCATCAACATGAATGATATTCTGATAAAATATAGGTTGATGCAGCCTTTAGTCTTTTACTGACTGTTAGACAAGGGTTTGACCCCTAGTCTCTTTCTTAAGTACTCAAATGTATCCTTTGGCAGTGGCTTGGTGAAGACATCGGCCAATTGTTCTTTAGATTGCACATACTCAAGTATCACCTCTTTTTTTTGAACTTGTTCTCTTAAGTAATGATACTTGATTGCAATGAGTTTAGTCTTTGCATGCATGAATGGATTCTTGGAAATTTTTATTGCACTGGTGTTATCACAATAGATAATCACTGGTTCTGAGATCTTCATATGCATACCTTCCAGCAACTGTTTGATCCATGCAATATTTGAGCAATTAGTAGCAACAACATATTTTGCTTCTGTAGTAGACTGTGAGATGCATCCTTGCTTCTTGCTAATCCTTGTGACAACTCTGTCACCCATAAAGAATTCTCCTCCAATTGTGCTCTTCCAGTCATCAAGCTTTCTAGCCCAATCAGTATCGGTAAACACCTAAAGTTCAAATTTGCCTTCTCTTTTATACCATAAGCCAAATTCCTCAGTATTCTTCAGATATCTTAGAATTCTTTTCATAGCAGTCATATGTGATTCTTTTGGGTTAGTAGAAAATCTAGCAACAATTCCTACTGCATGTGCAATATCTGGTCTAGTGTGTACAACATACATGAGTTTTCCTATCATTAATCTATACAAAGTCTGATTTACCTCTGTTGTCTTGTCTTCCTTTGTTAATTTGCATCCAGTAGCCATCGGTGATCCAAAAGGTTTGGAATCTTTCATCTTGAATATTTTCAGGACCTCTTGTATTTGGACTGTGTAATCAAAATACCTTCATTTTGTTGAATTATCTGTAGACCAAGAAATAAATTGATCTCTCCAAACATAGACATCTCAAACTCTTTTCTCAACTCATCAGCAAATCACTTGCATAGCATATCATTGCCTCCAAATATGATGTCATCAACAAATATTTCAGCAATCAAAGTGTTAGCATCAGTATCTTCTTTCAAATAAAGATTACTATTTTCACTAGTCCTTATGAATCCAAT
>MU225667.1:275229-293632 GCA_018584345.1 Thuja plicata
GATTTTTCTTTTAGAAACATGACTGTCATCATTCTAGAGTAATCATCAACAAAGAGAATAAAATATCTATCTCCATAATAGCTCTTTGTCCTCATAGGTCTACATAAATCAGTATGGACTAATTCTATAATTTCATCAGATGTATGGGTTTTACTTTTGAAACTAGACTTTTTCATTTTACCTTTTTGACAATTTTTGCACATGATGTTGTCTTGCTTTGTCATTGTCGGTAAGCCTCTTACACTTCTTCTTCTGCTTATTTTCATCATGTTGTCAAAATTCACATGACACAATCTTTTGTGTCACAACCATATGTCTTCATTTCTAGTCATTAAGCAAGTGGTGTTAGTATCATTCAGATAGAATAAGTTACCTTTAGTTTGTTCACCGGTACCAATCAGTTTTCCTGATTCATTAAAGATCTTTGCCTTATTATTCTCAAATGCTACTCTGTGACCTAAATTATTCAGCTGAGAAACACTCAATAGATTATAATTCAATCCTTTTATCCAATAATAATTTTCACATTTAATCAGATTATTCAACATTATTGTTCCTTTACCTTCAACTGGACAAGGTGTATCATTTCCCATTCTTAATGTACCACCATTATAATATTCAAAAGTGTTAAACTTTTCTTTGTCACCGGTCATATGGTGAGTGGAGCCACTATCTATAATCCAGATATCATTCTTAATAACCTTAGATATGAGTGCAATTTCTTCATACCTTTCATCTTCATCTGAATAATCCTTCACAGCTACAAATACCATCTCGATGTCATCATCAGGTTCAATGTCAGTATCTTCATCTTTGCAAGCAGCTAGGTAGCTATCTTTCTTTTCTTTATCCTTGTTGTCTAGGGTATCCTCTCTTTCTGATTGTCGATAACCTATGTAATCTTTTTTATCACCTCTGTCTGATTTCTTCTCAAAAGATTTGTCATTACTTTTGTCATCTTTTCTTCTATTAGGACATCTTGCAGCAAAGTGTCCAATCTATTTACAATTAAAGCGTACAAGTGGTAGCTTTCCTTTGTATTTACCTATGCCTCTTTGCATTCTCCTTTCCATGAGTGCTTCTATTTCATCTAGATCTTCTTCTTCACTTTCACTTTGACTGTCCCTTCTAGATGAGTATCTATGATTGGATTTTCTTATGTTCATAGAAGACTTAAATGTAGACTCTAAACTTGGTAAGACACTATTGTCAAAGTTATTCATCTCAAATGAAATCAGTCTACCAATTAAACTATCAAGAGTAACTGTATTGTTTATACTATTCTCATTTCTTGAATAGCAGAAACTTTAATAACATATACAGGCAATAAGGTTCTTAAGATTTTACTTACCACTATTTCCTCTTCAAGTGTACCTCCAACAACTCATATAGAATTGACTACTTCTTTTATTCTTGTGTTGTACTGTGTGATGTTTTCTCCTTCTTTCATTCTGAGATCATCAAAATTTCCTCTAAGGCTTTCTACCTTGGCTCTTAGAACATTTGTATCACCTCCATGTAGAAGCTTCAGTTTGTCCCACATTTTCTTTACAGTTTTGCAGTCCTTGACATCTTCAAATTCAGCATCAGAGAGTGAGGAAGAAAGCTCTATAACCATGCAGTTATGCTCATGCTTCTCTCTCAATTGATCTACTCTCAATACTCCTGTAGGCAAAAAATATTTAGTATCTAAGTATTGAGTAAAATCAATACCAATACCTGATAAGTGGAGTCTTATCCTACTTTGCCATGACGCAAAGATGTCTTTGTTCAACTTGGGCACATCTTGTCTATTCATCTTGTGATATTTACTTAGGTCTTGAAACCTTCCTTCTAAACACACAAGCTATGATACCAATTGTTAGTAATAACTAAGAGGTGGGGTTGAATCAGTGGCCTCAAAAATTTATCCTTTAAACTTTATCCACCAATCAAATACATCTCAGATTATTAAGTCCCTTCAAGATGCATGCCATGAAAAACTAATAATGTTATAACTGTCTGTCGGTTTTCCTTGTTTGTCCGTATTCTCCTTGATAACCGATAAGTAGTAAAACTATTTACCGATACTCAATTAATATGCAGAGTATACCAATCAATCCAAAAATGCATATGTGAAATGTAAAATAGTAAAGTAATAAACCATACACACATAACACATGGATTTTAATGTGGAAACCTTGTTAAGGGAAAAACCACTGGGGCCGGTACCCCAAATTTTCACTCTTCTGAAGTGAGCCCTATTCGGAGCCAACCTTGTTAAAGGTTACAAACACACTGTTAGGTGTGACCTTGTTAGAGTATTTTATACATAGAGGTTGTCACTTAGTATTGGGAATCTATTTGCTACCATCCTTGAATCAACCTCCTTCTTAAACTGTCAATAGGCTTTAGGAAAATCTTGCTACCATCCTTGAATCAACCTTCTTCTTAGACTATCAATAGGCTTTAGGCAATTTCAATGCTACTTTCATGAATCAACCTTTTTGGCAATCCTTGGGATGTACCTCAATATATAGAAGATTGTTAAGTCCTGCTCTCTTAAGAGACTTGATGCTTCAATGGTTAAACTAAAACACAATGACCTGTTTCTAATGCAACTTGAATTGTAGATTTTCAGATCTATTTAAGTACATTACCTCTCTGATCAATGTATCAATTTAATTCCTTATTCTCCACACTTTCTTCTCTGTGATGTTGTGCTTCATTGTTCGTCGGTGTCTACAGAATTCTTTAGCTCTCCTTCAACTTGATTGATCAAGACTGTATGAAGTTATCCTTCATCAATTTCTCTTTAGCATCCTCTTTCTATTCACTCCCCTTATTGTGTATGTGATTATGGAAATGAATTACACTTGTCTCTTATATAGACATGATATTCCTTCATTCTTGATTCTTGATTCTTGGCGTGAAAAATAATCCAGCCAATCTGATTTAAAGATTTAACTCTTGATTTATCTCATAGTTATCTTCTTGCCAACTGTACAAATCTTCTTTAAATCAATTACTTAACTCTGGTTGAATAAAATAAATAAAACAACCAATTATGTTTATCCTTAAGCTCTGCCAGCTAGATATTTCATCATTTTCTGAACTCTCTATTCTGTCGGTCAACTCTACAGTTAGTCGTCGGTGATAACTGCCAATTCCATCAGTGTGACTCTAGTCAGCTTCAAGATCTTCGTCCATTGGGCATCATTGGATTTTTTTCATCGAGCAACTCTATTTTTAGCTCATCGGGTATCACTATGATTTTTCTTCGTCGGGCAATACTGTCTTCTACTCATCGGGTATCACTGTGACTTTTTCTTTGCATTTACCGATGGTGTGCACTCTGTCGGTGTTGTCTGTCACTTAGTGAATACTTGACTTTTATGCATTTTTGAAAGCATAATCTCTATTCCATTTGATTCTTTGAAGTATTTGGCATTATGTACATGACCATACAGATGATATCAAGTTGACATCAATGACAATACAAACCATTAACTGATTTAATGCCTTGCATTATCTTCAACTTAACATTATCAAACATTTAATCAGTTACATGTCATCATTTTGGGTTTTGGACCTAGTCCTCATGTGGGACAATTCCCAGGAGAAGAAAGGAAATCATACTAAGATCCAAAGGCTCTAGCTCAAACCTTACTTAATCTCGAAGATGTGCAGGGCCAACATTTATCCCCTCAACACCATGACTGGAGAAGTTGTTCCATTGTCCTTCAATGGAAAGTTTCTCAAACATTACTTCGAGTAAAGACGAGAGGTAAGTTTTCCCAAAGTTGTATTATATGTATATTTTCTTGCCTGTAAATATTTTCCCAACACTCCTTGGGAGTGTTTTGTCCTTGTAAATAGTCGGCAGCCCTCTGGGCCGCTTTCTTTTCCTTGTTTTATTTTTGTCTTTGGTCTCTTTTCACTTTGTATCTTTCTTTTTTGGGTTCCCAGCGTGTTTCTTGCTTCTTGTAGACAGGTATTCTTTGTATGACATCTATTCCCTAGAATGGTACCTTTCCTATTTTGGTTAGTTTGAAATCTATTGTCAGCATGGTGGGATCTGTCTACACCCTAGATTTATTTTATAAGCATGGTAAAAGGTTATGGGAAATATTCATTAGATTCACATCCTGAAAGTCTTGATATCAGTTAACAAAAAATCATAAGGAGCAATTAATTGTATGATCCTTGAGATCAGAGCGATTTCCCTAGTTATTGGCCATATCCGAAAATCAAAAAATATATCTCAGGCCTGGAACCTATCTCCTATTCAGAAAATCAAAATCGATGGCAAGGTGAAAGGAGTACTACCATGAAAATTAGCTAAGCTTAAGGTTCATGGTGAAAGGAGTACCGCCTTCCCCCATCTTCAAAAAAAAAGGAGAAAGGGAAACTGGACAATAGAGAATTTTGGGATCCAATCCGAAGGATTGTGCATGATATAGCAATTTTGGTTTGATACATTCAGTGTTGTCTCTTTGTTCCTCCCCATAATCATCGGCTTGATTTTCTTCCAAAGCACACACTTCACGACTGACAAGAGATTGATGGATTGAATTGTGGTGAGTTGGATTCGCTCAGACACCCCGCACCTTGCAAGTGAAGTGATTCAAGTAAAGATAAAGTCCTGGTCTGCTAAACAGAGATTATGTGGTTCTAAAATGTACTAAGGCATTTGTCCCAGTGAGTCACCATTTGTTACACCCTGCATACCCGTCCCTACAGTTTTTTGGCAAAATGTTGGGTCCCCCTTTTCACTTTTGGTTCTTCCTGTGTTTCTTGTTTCCCTTTTTTCCCCCTCCGAGCATTCATTGTTGTCACTTCCTTTTATGTTTTCCTCCCTCTGGGACCCAGTCCCAGAGTGTTTTGTTCCTTTGTGCTAGCCAAATTTTGGATCCCGGGATTCTTGTGTCGTTTGTTGCTCTTTAGTTTGAGGGTGTGGTCATGCTGGATTCCAAGGCCTAGAGTCTGGAGGCTTGCCTTTTTCTTGGGCTTTGTGGAGGGAACGGTGTGTTTTAACCTAAGGGGTATAAATTAAGTTTCACCTATCATTGTTACACTTACCTCAAACAAATTATCCTCGGAGTGAATTAAGAGCGATTTGTGCAAATTTCACAAAGAGCTAAGTGCAATTTGCTTCAAGTAATTAACAGTGATTTGGGGTGACTAAGTGTGTTGCAAGATATCTTGTAGGTTCTCGGCATGCTTGAGGGGTTTGAAGCTATCCCTTTGCAAAGAACCTCTCATGCCCTTCCTTCTACATTCTCTAGTTTTTCGGTAGGTCTTTCTGGCCCCTTTTCTTTCTTTCTTCTAGTTTGTGTTTTCTTTCCTTTTTCTCTTTGAGCTTCACTTTCCTTGCGTTTGGGCATTCATCGTTTCCTCCCGTTGGTGGGATGGCTCTATAAGAGGGTTTTTTTCCCTTTGTGCATTTATATTTTTCTATACATTTTGTAGATAGTTTGTATATTTCTGTAAGTTCTTGTAAGCTCTTGTAAATTAGCTAGTAGTTTGTAAGGTAGTTGTACATTCATTTGTGTCTATAGGTGGCTCTGTTGTAAATTTGTTTATTCTTTAGCCTCATGTTTGGTATTATTAGTCTGTAAATTCATGTAAAGTGTTTTGTATATCCTATCAAGCCTTACCCATCTCGCGTTGAGCTCATCACACCCTCTGCATCATTCAACCCAAACTCAAGCTCGCTCGCCTAGTGTTGGATGGACTTGAACCTTGCACCTCACCTATTTGATTTTGTGACCCTTTCTCCCTCCTCTGTCACTTCACCATTGATGGCGAGATTAATTCCCCACATGTGGACATTCAAAATTGGCCCAAGTGGCATTCATTCCATTCATGTTGAGAAAATTGTCGCAATTAATGTCATTACTATGTTTATTGCATGACAATGTGACCACCCACATCATCCCAGCATGGCAATTGCTAGGTCATTTTGATAATAAGTACTAGTACCTCGTGAGCCTCACATTGAGGATTTTTGGGCAGATTGCCAAGATGACTTCAAAGTCCAGAGTCGACACTACGAGAGGATGACCAAAGGAATGATGAAATGAATGGGTCTCTGACCTTCCCAAAGGATTTCTCAGATATTGGACCTATGGAGGACCCAGAGTATAAATCAAAGGGGATTGATAAGATGGATCTCCCTCCGGTGGATTGGGACACCCCAAAAGTTTTGACAATTGAGGACATCACCAAGGATGTGATAGGGTGGAGTCACAAGTATTTTTCATGGGTTTGTAGAAAGAGTACTTGTCGAGATGGTCTAGTTTTGTGGGGATCCACTTTGGGCTTCGGAATGGCTAGACAAAGTAGAGATAATGGGAAATCAAAGGAGAGCACCCCGGCCTAGATCCCATCCTTGATTCTAGCTCCAATAATGGAACAACTTCATGCTCAGCTAGAGTCCTCCAGACAGCTAAGAAAAACAATCAGCGCAAGGCTTTCTCTTGGTCTCCCAGTCTCTCCGATGAGATCTACCCTTCTTGCAGGTTCCCCTTAACTTGCAACACTTATGAGCAGGGTGGTAGAGATAGAGGATGAGAGTGCAACTATTTTGGATGTCAGGGTCCTGATACAAACCCAAAGCAAGAAACCAAGAAAAAATAACCCTCCATAGATCATAGATGCAAGCCTTGGAACATTGGGCAACATTCTGGTGGAGCTCATCCCTTCCTCCCCTGAAGAAAAAAATCCTCCAAAGGCCTCCCCTCCCCATGACATTTTTTATGACATCTTATAGAATGATGACCTGGTAAACCTATAGGAAGATGTGGGGAGGGTAGTGGAAGAGATTACTGCACAAGAGGCAGAAAATGTCCCCAGGGAGGGGGGAAGGAAAGAAGAATAATTTTCCCTGGAGAAAGAATCTAGGGAGAAAGAGCAACAAGAACAGGAAAGCACACTAGGTGCAGAAGAAACACCGGTCCCAGGGACCAAGATAGAAGGAGGGCAAACAAAAGAGGAGAAACTAAATATGGCTAAGGAAACCAAACCTTTAGGAAAAATTGTACCCCCAATCATCATGCTCCAAATGCTTCTAGACACCCTGGGTGATCAATTACCCCAGAATATGACATTTGGCAAGGTTTTCTCCGCAGCACAACAATCAGACCAAGGTCAGACGCCTTCACCCACTCTAGAAAATAGGCCCCTAGAGGAGAATGTCTCAGTACAGAACGTCGAATAAATGCAGAAGCAACATAATGTGGGGGAGAACTCTAGAAATATGGGCATAGATATCACAGATGTGGGAGAGGTGGGAACCCTGATGACAAAGAAAAAGAGTCCACAGAGACTAAAAATGTCGAGGAAGCACAAAAGGTTCCCGAAGAGGATTCCCAAGATCTAGCGATAGGGTCACCCCAGCCGCCACAATGGCTGGTAGAATCAAAGAAGAGAAAGGCCTCAGTGGAAAAAATATTCCCTCTCTCTCTGGCTAAAATGATTGCCCAAAATCAAGAGGCCCAGAAGCCTAAGAAGGCCCGGACCCTCCATACCCTTTGGACTAGTCTGGGAGGAAACACCATTGTAATAGTAGCGACACATCCCCCAGATGTAGAAGAGGCAGCAATGAGAGTTGTAGATTATACTATCACAGAGGTCCCTCTGGGGAGGAGAGACAAACAGGGAGAATTAGACCTATTGAGAGAAGCCAGTTGAGAAATTGAGGCTTGATATGACAAGAAGGCCCAGAAGCTAAAATGGGTAAAAGAGAGAAATGAAAATCTCCTCGACCTTCTCATAGAACTGATGTAGCCATTGGCTGTGATTCCTCTGGAGGCCTCCACATTCAGAACACCGCTTCCATAGGGTGACATAGACGCGCTAAGAACAATGAAAAATAAAGTGCAGGCAGTAGATGACTAGGTGGCTGAGCAAGTAGGAGCCATAAGGCATTTCTTGATAGCCACACTCTCGGACTTCCACCAGGCTAGTAACATATTGGGCCAAGTGAACGGTGTTGTTGCCTAGTGGGAGGGGGAGATAGAAAAATATGAGGAGTGAAGGAGTGAATTAGAAGAGATCATAAATTTCAGGGAGAAATCCATCACAGAGATGGGAATTTTGGGAGATGAAGATTTAGGGTACCTCTGGTCCCAGCACTCCAGAATTGGTCTCAAAATTGAGACAAGCAAGAAACTGGTAGCGGCCTTAAAGGGTAAATTCCCAGTGATTGAAAATTCATTAAATTCATATGCGGCATTTGTCACAAGGGTTTTGGCATTCGATCCCTTCAGCACCGAGACATGCACTCTGGTGAATTTTGTTGTGAGCAAATTTGATGAAATAATGGATTCACAGTTCTGGACTCCCAGAGATTTCAATATAGCAAAGATGTCACCTCTCACTCGAATGGTGCTCTAGGCACATGATGCTGCAAAGATGGGTGTAGAGTTTAAATAGGGTGCTCAAGATGTGGGCGAACAGTTGGAAACAGCCAACGATCGCTGAAACTGTATAAAGGAGATAGATGAAGAGGGAATTCTCTAAATTTTGGAGATATTCCAAAAATGTAAAGAGCAGTAAAGTATTCCAATCTCCAGATATTTCTTCTAGTAGAGCAAAGTTTTGAATATTTTTTATTCTTTGAGTGTAAGCTCCCAGACTCCAGAATCTTGGGTCCCAGTTTTGTATTCCTTTGCAGCGATCTGCGTCAAGGTTCCCCGGAGGTGACCGATCGCTGTCATCATTTAATAAGGGTCAGAATGTAGGTGATCTAGATAACAACAGACCTTATAGATGGGATATTTCTGACAAATGTCTTCTTATTCCCTCGAGGCGCCACTCCCACATTTACTACCTGACACGCCTCAAAGACAGGGAGCCGCAATCAGCATTGATGAGGCGTATGGCCTAAGTTACCAGAATAAGAAAATTTCTTCTATCTAGTACCACGACCCTCTTCTCTAGGAAGCTTCTTCTTGATTTCTCCCCTTTCTTCTTCTTTTGTCTTGTCAAAACATTGTGTATCCTGAGATGATTGTAAGTGGTGCAGGTAGTAGCGGCCATGGATAATGTATTTTATTTACCAAGTGTACATGTTAATTAGGTCAAGTTTGTCTATAAATAATAAGATCGATGCCTTAACAAGGGTTGGTGAAATTGATGTTTTCTCTGTCCAAATAGCAATAGCAAGTAGCCATTAGCAGTTTAATTTCTAGTTTGTAGCTTAATTCTCCCTTGGAGCCATGAATGTACTCTTCAGTGATGTTGGAACCATTTCAAGTTAATGAAAGAAGGAAGAGCAACTTGTGGCCATGTGTTATGTGTTTCTCTAATCTCTAAAGTTAGCAAATATCTTTTGTGCTGTATGTTTTCCTATGTCCTTTGCTCCGGTGTTTTGCAATTTAGTTAAATGATCTTGCTTCTCTTTGCTACTGAATATATATGAATTCTTGATTCCTTGTGTATCTAGTATTTAGTGTAGTTTTCTTACATTGGATCTTTGTTGATGTTTGGATATGTATTGCATGACTATAAGTAGAATCTTACTCTAACTCTGATTTATCTTTTATAATTTCTTTGGTTAGTCTAAAAATTCTTGCAGGAAACCCCACCCCCTTTTGAAATCCATAGAATGATGAGTAAAAACCAGCTATCCGCTCGAACAACAGTCACTTGCCCAAATTAGCTCCCCTGCACCGTCGAGATGCAACTACCAGGTGCTTGGAGGCTAGGAGAATTCATTCTCTGATAAACCTCTATAGGCAAAGTTGGTCGGTACCCTGGTACCTGGTGACAACTTATCTCTATTGGCAGAGCCGGTCACAAAGTCTTGTCAACAGTGTGGATTTAGGAATACCTTTTATTTTTCTCCTGCAAACATTTGATATTTGGCCTGGTTTTCCATAGTGATTGCATGAATGCCTTCTTGGTCTCTAATTTGAGTAGACATTCTTTGGATCAACTTGGTATGGTGATTCTCCATTCTCGATATACCCTAGTCTGGTATTGTTGTTGACTCTTCTTTGTCCATCTAGAAATTCATGCATCCTTTTGGTTCTTTCTTCATCTCTCTTGATCATGTCATTATGTTGTTACCAAATTCTCACTTCATGCTTCAATTTTTCATTTTCTTCTCTTAGCTCACCAATAGCTTCTATCCTTTCAATGAGTTCTATGTTCATTTTTTTTTCCTCCTAACTCATAAGAATAATCTGATTGGTGATCTCATGATGATGTTCAGTAAGTCTTTGTATTTTGTACTCTTTCTCTTGTAGCTTTTCTTTAATATTACTCATGTCATCAATATCTAGTGTTCTTTCTTTCTCATATTGTCTAGCATTGTTCATGACATCAATCATTCTTACCATCTATGTCTCTTGACCAATTTTTAGAGATTTCACTTGTCCAGCCAGATGTTGATTGATTTCATTTAGACTTGTTATGCTCTCTTCAGATGTGTCTGATGTTTTTCTTTATGTAGATCCTGAAGACTCAAATAAATTAGGTATCTCTTCTTCATGATAGTCTATTTCATTACAGTGAGATGCCATAATCTTTCTTTCATCTAGTAGTTGTCTCATATTGATTCTAGCTTCTTTATATTATTCATAGAATATATGTATCTTTAAATTTTGATTCTCAATACTCTTTTCTAGCTTGTACCTTTCCATTGTATGATCTTTTCTCTTAAGTCTTTAAAATTTTCCAAATAAGAGATCTAGCTCTGATACCAATTATTGGAAATAATGGAAGGGTGTACTAGGAGGAGAGGGGTGAATTAGTACCCTCAAAAAATTTATCACTTTAGCCTTAATCCTTTATGTAATCAATTGTATTACCATCCATATATGCTATTTTATCTTTGTGTATGTTATATCAATTCATTAACTCAATAAGCATGTAAACATTCATAGAAGCATTCATGAAATGTATAGGCATGTGACACAAGATTTGGTAACGCAGATAACCCTTGTTAGAAGGTAAAAATTGGGGTGGGGATAAAACCCACAAAGCTTCACTATCTGCAGAATGAAAGGGGCCAGTTAAGGCTTACAATTTTTTATCACTTCTGATGATCTACCCTGTTAGGAGTATTAGGTGGAGACTGGTTAAGGTCTACTATGTTAAGAGCTTTAGAAACACTATTTAGTGTGCACTCGGTTAAGAGATTTACAAAGGATTGTTAAATTCACCTTTCTCAAGGATTTCTTCTATTTGCTACCCTTGTTAGAATGTAGTCAAAAATATTCAATGACCTGAGTATATGCAATCTACAATTTCTGATTACAGATTAAATAAAGATTACAAGTATATTTATCACCTATTGTGATTGATCAATACATCTATTCTTCTTGGTAGCCTTGGTTCTTGTTCTTGATAACTGATTTCATTCTTGGTTGTTATTCTACATAAAACTCTTATTTTGATCCATAGATGTGCTCCTCGGCTAGAATCATCATCACACACGTGTTCTGATAGATTACATATCTATTTATACAATGAATTTGACCTATATGAGTTTCACATATTACAATGATAACTCTATGATCAAAGGTTTACAACTTGACCTTGATCTCCTAGTTTGCATGTTTTCAATTAGTTAGACTGATTAAAACAATTACAATTACATTGCTTGTCCCTCAAGAAATGGATTTAAAGCTAATAGAAAATCTAAATATAAAACACAAGTGTTTTATCTAACGTGGAAGTCAGATCCACATTTATCAGGATTCTAACTGTCTCTCAATAAACTAGTGCTCGGGTTTCTCTTTGGTCTATCGGGTTCCTCTGTCATTTGTTCTGTCAGGTTGCACTGTACTATGCTTGTTGGGTTCCTCTTTCAGGTTTTCTCTGTCAGGTTCCTTGTAACATTTTTGTGTTGCACTATGTCGTTAGGTTTTCTTGAACTTGTCTGTCAATTTTCTCTAACCCTATCTTTTGGTGTTGGTGATACCGACGGTTTCAAAATTGTTTTCCTTTCATACTAATGGAAAAAATATTTCTTCATATAATTCCATGATGGGCTATTGATTCTAGATTTGACTTTTGGAATGAAATGGTTCTTTCATGTGTTCAAATAGAGTGTGTTCTCTCCTAGGAGGAGATGGTTAGATCATGTTGTCATTTTTATGTCCTTGATTCTACGATTGGAGCTTTGACATTGATCTCGATTTAGTTTATTATTATTGAATATATTGATAATTTTTTGGATACTTCATGATGGTGCAATGTTGTATTTGGATTTTGGCATGGATTGATTAGTTATAGGTTCTCGTACATACTTAGAGACTTAGGTAATGTTGGTATTCTCTTATGATTAGAGATATGTGTTGAGACAGTTGATAGTTTCAACAGTGAGACCAAGGATAATTCACCTAGTATGAACTTAAGAGGAGAGTGTTCTTTGATTAGTCTTGGAGAATTTGATATCTTGATGAGACTTCTCATTCCCAACTCTTGGTATACATGGAATTTTACTAATTGTGAGATATTTCTCATTATTCATTTTAGATCTATTATTAATTAAGCTTATATTTCATAGATATGGAACTTGAGCTATAGATATTTTAGTATTAGAAGATTTAGCTTGAAAGATGTTTGGCATTGGTTATCTCCTTGTGCATTTATGTAATTATGATATCATTATGATTGAGTTGGGAGATGGTTTATTGGGTGTTATTCCTTAGATTGTAAATGGTATTGGTTTGATCTTCTGTGTTATGAGGGATTTACATATATTAATTACATTATATATATATATATATATATATATATATATATATATATATATGTTGGTTTGGTCCAAGGGATTGTAAATTTTTGGGTAATTGTATTTCTTCTTGTTTGGGGTTTTTATGGAGGAGAACATACTTGACATAGTCATAATTTAGAGGTGTATGTAGAAGGACATGCTACAAGTTTTGATTTGCAGTGCTTCTCTCTTTTGGTCTTGGTTATCTTTGTGGATGTTTTGTTTCACTTACATTTTTGGGGATTGGTTGGAATTATGTTTTCACTAGTTTGTGTTCATGTAGTGTCATGCATGAGATGATATGGAATTTCCTTTATCTATTTATTTTTTTGGGTGTGTAGAACATGGGAGAGCATTACATACTTGTGAGAATTGTGCTCAGAAGTTATTGGTTGATAAATTTTTCTCTCTTCATTACATGGTTTTGTCCATCAATTTCATGTTAATTTGATTTGGGAAAATGGTGAGATATTGTGGGAGAGCATGCAACTATGTGGGTTGCATGTGTGGATTATTGTGATATTCCTTGATACTACAGTTTTATGGTTACACTTTCTATTTCATGTTGTTGGTGGATTCATTTCAAATTTTACATTGCCTATGTAGTGGAAGCTCCTTGGAGTATATGTGGCAAATATTGCACTCAGATCTTATGGTTTCATGTTACAAGTTGTATATGTTGATGATATGAGATACACTTGTTATATTTTCTATACCTTGGAGGTATGGATAGTTGGATGTGTTAGAACTTGTTTTGAATATTATTTTAGCTATGGTTATTTGTTCTTGATAGCTACAGATGTATGTTGCTACCTTTGTATAATGGGTTTTTATTTTGGATATTAGTTGAGATAGGATTTATGATTCATTTGCAACAAGTTGTATGTATATCTCTTTGGGTGGCTTCTATTTATGTCCAATGAAGATGGCATGATAGAGGGTGGGAGAATTCAAGTATGAGATAGAGGTCGCTTTGTTTTTATCACGGGTATCTTGATGGACCATATGTATCACTTTGATTCATGATGGTACATGTGGCTAGAAGGATTTTTCTCTTATTTATGTGTGTGGCTACTTATTGACCCTTATAAAATGTATACAACAAGTGAAAAAACATTGGGAAATTTGTATTGTGTTTCATAATCCAAAAAAACATTCTTCGGATACTCATCATTAGGAAACTATTGAAACAAATTTCATAATATAAATATATTTATGTATAGTCTATTGCATGCACCATTATTCATCTTTACATTTGTGTATAATTACATGTAGATGTGAGAATTATTTATTGAAAAATTATTTTTATATTAATTGATTTATAATACTCTTTTTCCATCAAGATCATGATGGAACGAGGTTGTACCTAATGAAGGTCATCATGAGAAGCTAAACCAAATAACACTACATTAAAGGAGCCTATATATGTTGTATGGGAATAAATTTTGGAGAATAATCTATTATTTACCTTCGATTAAACTAATTAGTATGTTTAAACTTGTACCACATATGACTCAATATTTTTTCTTATTATCATACACATAAGCTCTCTATGAATATATGCATCAAACTCAAATGAAAAATTTAAGACCTTGAAGATGCAAAAGGGATGTGAATTGAGAAAGATCAAGTTTTTACTCAATTTTTTTGAAACCTACTACCTTTAAATTTTGTGGGGTTCTAAATAAAAATGTGCATGAAAATAAATAGTTGTTTGGGTATCTCTTGATTCTCCCCAATCACATTATCAACCTCTAATATTTATCCATCTTCTTATTTTTCCCCGCTAGCCCCTTCAATGTACTATTTATCTTTACATGTGTGTGTCCTGTTAAAACTTGTAAATTTTTGCTAGGTTTCATGTCTTATTGCCATGTTTCTGCAATTTGTTTAGGTCTCTGGTCCAAAATACCTTAGTCTTTTTGAAAAAAACCCTTGAAATATGTTGCAAACCCTAGATACGCATAACATGTTCTAATTTAGTGTTCCTTTTTCAAGCCACTTAAAGTCCTTTTAAGTCATGTGCACTTTATTTCCCTGCCTTTATCTCGTAGTTGCTTAATCAGAATGGAATTTTCCTTTTCTTTCAGTGACTTAGCGCCGCTCTTTATCTCCTGATCTCAAAATGAAATGGAATGTGCTCTTTCTCTTGGAGATTCAGGGTGGGCTGTAGATCTTTTCTGAATCATGTGGTTTGCATTAATTCACGAGATAAACTCCAAGTCAGCTCTTTCTTTGGGAGATTCAGTGCAGGGCGTTGATATTGTTAAGTACTTGTTTTCATTGTATGGTCTGCTCCAAGTCTCAGCATAAACTCTAAGGTTAAGAAATGTTCTCATGACTTAGAGATCCCTTCAGTCATGTAATCTCTAGATGAACTCGGGGTTAAGTCAAGGCTAGTTAAGTTATTCAGCGACTCAGAATCCAGTTTTTTACCCAAGTTAAGGTTAATTAGCTAGGGTTATAAATTTCCTTCAGTCGTGTGATCTCTAGATTGATGCTTGACTCAGGTAAAGTTAAGGTGGGACAGAGGAGTTTAAGTCAGAACAATTGATTGAATCAAGATCTTGTGGTTGGCGTATGATCTCGCAATGAAATAGTCAAATACAAATTTATACAGAGATTAAGAACAAGTCATTGATGGAGATTTGATCGAAGGGTTTTCACATGATCTTGTCATGTGACCCAAGTTAAGGAAATTATCTCATGACTTCCAGATCTCTTCAATCACACAATCTCATAATGAACCCATGGTTTTCCAAATCAGGTTGAGTTATTCAGTGATGTCTCTTTGCCAAGATTTGATTCGAGTTAAAGTTAACTTGCTGAGGTTATATTTTTTCCTTTAGTTGCAGAATCTCTAGATAAGATCCTGGGTCAAGTTAAGCTAAGATGGATTATCTGAGATCAAATCTAAACTATCCATGTAATGTTGATCTTAGGGATGGTACGTGATCTCATAAAGAAATGGTCAAGTATGTGAAAATCTAGAGATTTAGCACGAGCCGTAGATCAAGATCATGATCAAGGGTTTTTGTGTAATCTTGAGATGATTAAAGCAAGTATAGAAGGATTTGGTGATCAAGCGTAGACCATTGATGCTAATTTGATCTAGTGACTGGCGTGTAAACTTAGAATTTAACTCAAGTCAAGAAGAGTATTCAGCGATTTGGAGACTTAGTTGTCGCGTGATCTCCGAATGTACCTAGCTTCAAGCATGGTTAGGTCAAGGACAAGTCATGTTTTCCAAGTAAGGATCTAAGCCATAAATCAAGATCAAAATCAAGGGTTTGTGCTAACTCTCAGAATAAACTATGAGTCTCAAAAAGTATTCAATGACTTGGAGATTTCTTTAGTCGCTGAATCTTCAGATGAACTTGTGTCAAGATCAAAATCAAGTTGAATTTTCTGAAGTGAGATCATGGAGGTTCAATGAAATTAGAATCTATGGCTTGCGTGCATTCTCTAGATTTGACTAGAGTTAGTGAAATCATATGGTGACTTGGAGATAAGAGGAAATTGGTTGACCAGAGTTTAAGGCTAGTTCAAGGCAGGCTAAGGGCCGAATTCAGAGATAAAATAAAGATCAGACAAGTTCAATTGATTGTATGGTTGGCGTGAGGGCTTAAAGATAAAGTTCTTGATATCTAATGATCAAGGCATTGTTCCAAGCTACCACATGTCCAAGGAGGTCATTGGAATGCCTAGGTAGCCTAAAAAGAGATCTATGGTTGAGTTTTAAAAGAGAGAAAGGTATTGATCTTGATTGTTGGTACCAAAGCCCGCACCACCTATGACCATTTTAACCACTTTTCAAATTTATAAATCTTTATCTTAGGGTTTTGAAGTGGTGGATCATGTCTTATTACAGAGCATTAATTAACAGAATTTGATCTTTGTGGTTTTTCTTGTACACATCTTGGATACTGAGAGAATGAATTTTGGGTGGCCTTGAATGCACTTGAATAGAGAATATTATTTTTAGGCCCTAGACAATTTATTAATCAATTTTTATTCCTATCTTTGCTCTTTCCCATTAATGACTGGTCTTTTCCAAATTGTAGAGGCCAAGGTCAAATTTTATTCTTAAACGATTAAGGTTTTTGATATTTTGTAGATCTGAAGAGCCAAGAATTTATTAGGGTGTTAAATGAAGACAAGATATTCCATTCTTATTCCTTCTATAGGGTTTGTTCTCCAAGGTTGGATGGTGGCTGAATCAAATCATATTACACAGGAAGAATTTAAGATTGAACCCAACTTGTTGATGACAAAATTGTTTATTATTGAAATACATTATTTATTTATGTCAAGTAATAGATTGAGTTTTATTCCTAACCCTAAATTATCCAAAGCTTGTTGCATTCCTTGGCTTATAAAAGGAAGGACTTTCAAGATCATTTAGTAGAAGCTGGAAAATTTTGGGGCAAGTAATACAGGCATTAATCTATTTACTATTTCCAGTGAGTATAGCGGATTTATATCTAGAGAGTATTATCATAGGAATAAGAAAGTTGCAGATCTTTTATATTTATGGAAGTGGCATGTGTTTTGAAGCACTTTGGAATTGAATCTAGATTCTTTGTACTTAATACAATATTTCAAATTTAAGTCTCTCCTTAGTGCTTGCCTTTTGAGTTTTAAATCTTCTGGCTCACTGCATAAAACTTCTTTATGTATATGTTTTAGTCCATAGGTTTGATCAAGGATCAAATTAATTGCTTCTTTGGATAAGACATAGACTCTTTGGGTTTGTCTACAGAAGGATCTTATAAGAAGTGTTTGGTTTTATTTATCTGTATTTATAGTTTTGAATCCTTGACAATAGTTAGTTTCTCTATCTTATATTTGAACTAAAAACATTGTCCAATGGATAAAGCACTAATTAGTAATCAGTATTTTCTATTTTGATACATATCTAAATACACTTGGCTATACTCCACCCTATCAAAAACATCTGTATAGTCAGAAAATGGAAGCACTTCCATTATAGACATGTTTAGCCTTCTGAGTAAGTGGTTTGCGGTCATGAAAAGTACCTTGAATGGGTTCCTAATCTTGACATGGCTTCTCCACTATTCTATCCCTCTTTCCACTCCTGATTAGCCTAATTTCTGCATTCTAAACTACAAACTGGTGATTCTTGGCTTCAAGGTCAGGTTCGACCTTTCAGGTCTATGTCAACCTTGACCTTGACCTAGGTCAAGGTTGACCTTTACCTTGACCTAGGTCAAGGTCAACCTCAACCTTAACCCAGGGTTCAGATCCTAGGGTCTTACAGTTTTTGGAGGTCGGCCATTGCAAAAAAAAATTCTCGCTTCCCGGTCGGCTGTTTCGGGTTCTAAAGCGTTGATTCATAAATTATATTTAATATAGGTCCTCTCCCAGGGGTAAAGTCTTTAATGGGAATATAATCCTCCTATGTAGGCCTCCTTAGAAGATTGTGCCCTAATTTCATATAAAAGGGAAGCTTTCTCTCTCATTTTCTCTAAGCATCAAGAAGGGATACTAAGTTCTCTATTAAATTCTATGCATCCTTGAGAAATTGAGAAACATCATCAAGCAAGAAATCAAGAAATATTTCAAGAAAGCATTCATTCATTCAAGTATCCATTTTCATGAAGGAGATCCATTGGAGGCCATTGAAGGATTGAAGCTACATGGTGCCCTTTTGGTGATCTCTCCATCCAC
>MU225667.1:318883-340323 GCA_018584345.1 Thuja plicata
CTCTTACATCCTCCCTTCCCTCTTTAAGGCCTTCATTAATATGAAGACCTTAAGCCCATGTCTCTCCCATGCCTTATTAATGCCTTGGGCATTAAAGGCTCTTACATATTCATTTATGAGCCTCCAATTTCATAAATGAACCTTGTCCCCCCTCTCTCTCTCCCATTCTTCTATAAATGGAAGCCTGTTTTGAGAGAAAATAAGCCTTCATCTTAGGATCAAATTACATTTTTATGCTATTAGATTCACTCTAGACTCAAATTTCATCTATTTTAGCATGCTAGTTTATTGTTTTCATTTTATGTTTTAAAGCTAGATTGTATGCTTTTTCTCATTTTTAGCTTAAATTTAGATCAAATCCTTCATACTAGGACAGTATTGGTCACTGATTTGGAGCATATTCTGAGGGCTAGATATGCAACTGATTACACTCTTTCTAGTTAGAAGGCAATAGGCTGATATTAGTGGTTTTACATGTTTTGACTAACCTTTCAAGCTAATGCAATGACCTATTGAGTGTTTGTGTCATTTTCAACAGGTACCCATTTACACACACACAATATCCATATGTATTATCATCTTGCAAAGTATCTAACTCAAATATAGGAAAAGAATCAGCACCATAAGTGTCATATTTCACACTCTCATCAAAATCATCAGCATCAAAACACATATCCATGGGGCATGAAATTTTATAGTCATTTTTAGATGCATACCTCTGAAAATCAGCAGCAAAGAGTCCTGAGATTTTCTCACTAATTAGAGGCTATTGGACTTCATGTTTACCTTCCTTGGCCTCTTGCTTGATGCTGAAAATATCTTCCTCATTGGAAACAAGGAGTGAGACCTCTTGGAAAATAATCATCTTGTTGTTCACACAAAATTTCTTTAAACTGAAACAATAAATTTGTATCTTCATGTTGAGAAAAAGAAAAATCTATAGACTCAAGGGGAACATTCCCAACTACAGATTCATATTCATCATCTTGTTTCTCATAGACTTCATTATCAGCATCATAATCTGCATTATCAGCATTTTCACCAAGATAACAAGATTCAACATTATCATCATAATAGCTAAATTCAATCTCACTAGATTCAACATCATTAGCATAACTAGATTCAGCATCCTCAATTGAATCTATCCACTCTATAGTATGCTTAATTTCTTCTTCTTTAAGGGATACTAACCAATTTACTGATTTAGGTACACAAAGATCTAAAAACAAATCTATCCATGGTAATTATGATAACTCAATGGATGTTATAATCTTGTCAATTGTATCATGAAACCTTTTATAAAAAAAATAGCATGATTCTTTCTTTCTTTCCCCTATCTCACATCTTAATATCAATAGGGCTTTCTCTTGGATTCTTTGCTCTTCTAATGCAATATCTCTATTAGATTTCTCAAGCTCTGACTGACAAATCTTAGATATAGAAAAATTATATTGATCCATTGAAACCAGACCTTCCATTTGACCATTCATTTAACAATAACTTATTCTATCATAAAAAAATTATCCAACTTTATGCAATCATTTTCCTTACATAACCACATCATACTTCTGATTTGGTAAATGAACTCTTAAAAACAAGAAGTATGGAAACTTTCAGATCAATTTTCCCTTTTTCTTAGTGACTTCTTCACTTTATAAGGGGCTTTTATTTTTTATAAAAATAGAGGATTACCTGGACAAAATTTTGCAGCTAATGTTCTTTCTTCTTCTTTACTGGATACAGGGAAGATCTAGAGCCTCTTTGGTAGCTCCATCAGATTCTTTTCTCATAGAGTCACAACCTCCTTGCAGAGGAAAATTTTTAGACAGCAAGAGCTATTTGTAAATTCCTTTTAATTATGGGTTTGTTCCAACGAGCAAAGTCATAATCTTCTTTCAATTTGCTGCAAATAAAAACACTTTCCAGACTGTTCTCTCTCAAAGATCTTAAACAAATTTAAGAATCCTTTTCTTGACTCTCTTTCAATCAGATTCTGATATTGATTCATCCAAGCAAGGAAACAAACATCTTAAATTTTCTGATCTTAAACTTCAAATAACAACTGATAATTATAATTTTACACTGGCACAAAACAACCAGGATTCTCCAAGTTCAAACAGAGTCACCGCCCACAACAAGTATTGGATTAAAATTTCACAAACTAGTCTAGAAATGGGAAATAGGTGATTATCTCTTATGAGCTTATAACCTCCACTTCTCCAGCAGATTATATTTTCTGGGTTAATTCCACAATACTTTAAGAAGTCCCTAGTAGAGTTGCTATTTTTTTAGTGTGACTCGGATGGGCACACTCAATCTGAAATTTGATTTAACTTTTAAAAACACTAGAGATTTTCTAAAAGGCTCAACAAGAGAATTTCATATCTATCCTCAGCGGAGTCGGCATTTTTCTAGTACTTTTTCTTGCGGAATCTATAAAAGCATCAATGATTGACTCTATGAGTCCCAACCCACGATTCTTGCAAGTTAAAATACTAATTAACGAGGATTTGATCCTCCTTCTACTTCAAGCTCCATAGACTCAGGCGGGTGTACCTCTTGACTTATTTCTTTCCAATAAATCAGACAGTGGATTCAGGATTCTCACAATGATTTACTAATGTCTTTTTCTGCAGCTGGTGCAAAGCTTCAAAAGCCAATCCATAATTTTAACAAGAGTAAATAACACTGCAAAAAAATGGCCAATGTGACAAGGATATTCATCCTTCTTCTCTTTGAGTTTAAAACTTAGGCAGGCTAACCTAAAGGATTCATTTCTTCAATGAATCGCCAACAATGTCTGTACTATTCAATACAGCTCCTAAACATCCATGCTCTTAAACAGGAAATGAAAGATTATTCAAATTTTAATTGATTGATGATGAAAACTGCTAGACCAGCAAAGACCCATGCCTTATCTATTGGGCAACATAGTCAAATAAACATACATCCATAGAAAACCCTCTAACTCCAAACATATAGAAACCAAGTGAAATGCCTTACAAATCATCCTTTTCACTCCAACACCTGGACATCAAATTCATGTGCAAACCTTGAACTCTCAGAATTTGTCTCTAAGATTTATTCCCTCCTTGAAAGAAACTCAAAAACACAACTCATAGCTACCTTATAACTAGTGCATTAAAATGCCTTATAAATTAACACAGTATTTTAAGACAAGACACAAAGATATCGACAAGTATTGAACAAGGATTCCACTATTTTTTATTAATTTTCTATCTGATTCAGCATATTTACAAGACAAAGAAACTAAGAGAGACAAGACTCCAAAATCAGGAAACTTCCCAATAGTAATAATTTCTACATCCTTGTACAATAGATAAGAATAGAGATATAGAGAAGAGGAAAGCCAAAATTAACCCTAACTGAAACCTGTCTATTTTTACACAAATATCTTCTCCTCCAAGGAAATAATCTGATCATCTCCTGTAACTTCCACTTGCTTGCAATCATCATCTTCAACAAATCTGATTTCAAGCCTCTTCAAAATCTGATTTCACCCTCTGAGAAAATCCTTCCGTGAATGCATAACTTTCAAGTTTGAAATAAAAATATTTCACCAAACTATAGTGACTATGATGTTTTAACTTGCACATTACTTTATATTTTTGCATTTTATCTCCTTTTTATGCAAATTTGATCTTATTTTCCCTTTAATACTTACACAGACTAAAGTCCTTTTAGTTCCTCTTATCTTTCAAATCTGCACATTTTCTCTACCTTGTTTTATCTCTTTTTATGCATTTTTCCCCCAACTCACCAGAATTTGCCACTTGTCAAGTGTTGATTCGCTGCCCTTTAACTAGCGTGAGAACTCTATTTTAACCATGGTCTATCTAGAGATCAAGAGATACACTAGGTCTCTAAGTCTCTAAATATTTTCCTTAACACATGGTTTACTTGGAGATTTGGAGACAAGCCTTAGTCTCTAGATCTCTAATAAAACTTAACCTTGACCCAGTCTTGACCATGGTTTATCTGGACTAGTGTATCTCTAAATCTTTGAAACTTTTTTCTAACCCTAGGTTTGTTCTGAGATTGCACGTGAGCCCTTGATCTTGATCTGGGTCTGACGGTTTGGGTGTGATCTTTGAATGTTAGGAACTTAACCACCAGCATCTAGAGATCTGGTGCAGTTCTTAGTTGACTGTTGGGAAGAATCTCAGAAGGAAATTGACTTAACCGCTAGTATTTAGCGACCTTGCATGTGGTTAGTTGACCTCTGTCTCTAAATCTCTAATTGTTTGGGCTAACCGTAGTTTTATTGTGAGATCTCACGACTACACTGTCTCTGAATCTCATAATCATTTTCCACTAACCGCCAGCATCTCGCGACCTCGCGCAGTGGTTAGTTAACTATTGGGCGTGATCTCTAAAGGTTAGGCACTTAACTGCTAGCATCCCATGACTTCACACCCTGTCGCCATGTGTCTGCCATGTCACCCTCCATCTGGCCTCTTACGCGATCGTGTGATCCGACTGGGCACACTGCCGATGTCAACACACGATCGTGCCCCTAATGCCACATGTTAACTCCATCCTTGTCACCACCACCTGTGCTCCACTTGTATATCGGCTCACTACCAAAATTTTATATCGACTAATTGGGCATGCTTCCCAAGGAACCACCTATGCATGGGAGTTGAGAGTCTCCTACTCTTTCTCACATTATAATATGTTTGTATTTTTTCTTTTAAACAACTGAAATGTTTCTCACCCCACCAATGTGGGATTAAACCTTTTCAAGTTTTTTAAAGCTCTATTACCCCTGTGCATCAAAAATTTTATTTTACCTACCTCCGTCATGGGTTTCAAACACCCCTCATAACAGTGATGCCAACGTCGCCTGCCCCTTTCAATTTTTATAACAATATATGTGTGATGCTTAATAAATAGCAAAATATCACACCGCCCCATGCATGTGGGATCATTCCTTTTAACCCAGCATGGCTTGCATATTGCACAGGTTCTTGATCTTTTTGCACAGGCCTTTTCATTAATACATTTTTCAGCACCTTAGCTTCTTATCTCTGCATTAATTAAAATGTTTTATAAGTGTTTGCAATTTTCCCTATGCATTGTACAGACTTCCTTGGCTATTTCCATAACACCCTCCTTCATACATTTTTGGTCAACTCTTCAACAATTACATCTGGTAATACATTTGCATTTGAATGTTTTTAACATGTTTTTAAAAAACATATCCCATACTTGGCTATGCAGACATTCCACTTAGCATTTACACCTGCAATCTGCAATTGTCAAGAATTGTTTTTAGTGTTTTTCTGTTGTCATGGCCCCCCAACATGTCTCCTACGTAGGCCTATGTTTTTTATTACATTGTGCAGGTTTAGATGAAGTCTCGTGTAGCCCTCCCTTACCATAATCCATGCAACATTTGGAAATCCCTACCAATTGAATTTTGCATTTGCTGGTCAGTTTTTAAAAACTCTTCTTTCTCCCCTTTACTGCGTAGGGTCTCCTTGTGATTTCTACGTTGATTTATGATATCATATATTTTTTTGGGTTCTGGTTTTGAATTACACCTGCCATCTGCATTAGCTAAGGTTTTAACATGTTTTCTTTGAAGCGTAGCCTCCTCTTTCACCTTTTGTATCCCCTTGTCGAGCATTCAAGGTATTTACATCTACAAATTGTAACTTTCTTGAGTGTTTTAAAAGTCTTCCTTCTCTCATATATAGCGCAGACTTTATCATTTACCATGCGCTGGTCTTCTACATATTGCGCAAGTTTTTACTTGGTGCGCTTGCCTTTCAAACATTTTGGTATTTCGCAGCTTCACTTGGTGTGCATTGTGCAAGCCACTTTCCTCTTGGATATTTCACATCACCTTCATCCTTTACAAATATTTCCCTTTAGTTATATTGTGTAAACATTAGTGTGCATTATGCATATGGCACTTGGCATGTACATTTGTCATTTGCTTTGAAAACTTTAATGATTATCCTCTTTACCATGCGTTGGGAGCCTCCTACCAATAGCACTTGCTTGAAAGTTTTGAATGTTTTATAAAAAATCTCCATGTGTAGCTCCAAACTGATTTACACCTGCCATTTGCATTGGCAATGAAATTCTTTCTGTGCTTTACATCTGCACTGGCTCATACATGTCATTATAAATGCTTGAAAGCTCTAAAGTCCCTTCATCAAGTTTCTACTTTGTCTCCTGTCAGAAATTTCATGTGCCTTAGATATGCTTCCATATTCTAATTATAAACCATTGCGCAATCTGACCATAAAGCATCGAACTGGCAAACTTTAAAAACAACTCATTTCAATTCTACAATTTGAACTCAATAACAACATCTAGCCTCTAGAGCCAGCTTTAAAAACTGACTAGAAGACGTCCCAGAGCTCTCAAATCTAGAATATATGAAGTCTTTCATGTTTACTAACACCCTACAAAAACATATCTCCATGACGCTTTCGGAAGAGATATTTTAAACTCCCAAGTTGACCACTTTCACAAACTACAAATGCACTTGTCAAAACACATGCAAACCACCCTCAGATTCACTTCTGCAAAATTATCAAACCACCTCCTGAGACTCAACCATCGATCTAGGTAGTACACTTACATGAAAAAAGTATAAATTCACAAGTGGCATCCTAAGACAACCATTTGATATGAAACTACAGTCCTCTGAAAGTAACAACTCTTCAAAATTAATTCTGTCAACAAATGCCAATCTGAATAAATCACTTTTGATTTTGAATTCACTAACTCATCATATAAGACCCTCATAGTCTAGAACCTTGGACATAGATTCACTTTCATATAAGGAATAAAAAAATTCAATTGACTTGCTCCGATGATCAACTGATCAATCAGAATTTCTTCTCAATGTCATCCATTTAACAACTCTATTAACTCAAACTGGGTAAAATTGCAGAAACTAGATTTTGAAAGGGCTAGGAAAAGTGGTCAAATGGATTGACCATAGTCTGAATCTCTTCAGAGAAGTTCACTTCTACGTTTAAAATGTAGGGGAACTTTCAATTCTTTACAACATTCATCTGAATACAACTTGCAAACCTCCAAAGTAGGGCACTTAGAACTCTGCACTTTCAGAGAGACAAGACAATTCTGGACAACCAACTTTGGGGGATCCAAAAACCAGCTATCAAGAGAACTCGAAATGGATTGGGTTTTGAAACATAAGCTCTTTGATATACATATTAAACATTCCCAAAGTGGTGGTCTATGAAATGCAAAAGGACACAAGTTATTCAAATGCAAACGGGGCATGTTACAACAAAATGACACTTAGGTGGCAAATGCAAAATTAGACAAGTGCTCAAAACAAGACATCACAAAATAACTCAAAACTTGAATCTGAAGACTTGGGATGTCTTCATATGTCAAAAAAAGGAAAATGAACACCTTACATTCATGGTAGACCTCAAAAATTCAACCGGGCAAAAAGGCACAAAAAGAAAATATAGGGGGTCAAAATGTAAAAGATTAACAAGGCCCTCAATAACCCTTGTTGCATTTTTGAGTCCCAACAGGATAAAAAATTTCAAACACCAAAAAAATGGCGACTCTACTGGGCAGTTGAATTTTAAAAGAACAAATTTAGTCTTTTTTATCCATATTGTAATATTCATATTAGGTTGTGTTGTATTTTCCTAACTTGTTTTGGGTGACGACTCGAAGAAATCTCTGCAATCGGTGCTAATTAATATTTATTGTTTTATACACATTCCTCAATATGAATACTAGATCTAGAGTAAGAGATCATCCTGAAGTTAAGTTGGAAAGTGGACTTTCAACCACTTCTAGGGCTGGTCAGTCTAGGAGAGGAAAGAAGAACAAAGACAGTCTGCCCCCGAGAAGACAAGACAATGACACTAAAAGAGAAGATGTAATCCAATACAGTCATGAATGAAATACAACATAATATGAAGAGGCTCCAGACTTGGGATTGGATACATATGGAGATAAAAGTTCTTTTAGTGAAAGAGAGGGGGAGGAGTCTGATACCACTATCTTAGATTCTGAAGTTTCCTCTGAAGAGCTTGATGAAGAGGAGGAACTTATCAAAACACAATTTTCCATCATAGAAAAAAGGAAGAAAGAGAAGGCAAATAGGAAAAAAAAAATGGCTAAAACAGCAAGCAACAAATTATGCTGAAATATCTAAGAAGGATCAAGAGAAGCCTTTTACTCACCAAAATATTGATGCTCAAGGTTCTAAAGATAAAGGAAAGAAGAAGGTAACAGGTATGGACATAAATTAACCCTAAAGTCACAAAGTTCTATTCAATCAAGATTCTAAAGGATACCCTGACCTTGAAAGAATCAGAAGGGAGAATGAGATTTTAGATAGAGAGCTAGAAAAGGCAGAATTAGAAGTTGTCACTTTTGAAAAGAAAAAGGAGATTGATTTCCTTAGGAAATCTACTCAACCTTCTTATGATGGTGCTGAAAATTCTACAACATCAAATGCCAAAGATTCTACCTTCCAATATGATAATAGATTCCAAAGGAGACAACTTCATGCAGAAAGGTACAAGCAATTTTCTTTCATTGGTATTCTTGGTTATCCCAATGTAGTCCCAAATGAGATTGGAGATAGAATTCCAAAAAATTTAGGAAATAATTTATTACTTGTGAGGTACATTAAAGAAAAAAATTTGATATCATGGATGACCTTAACATCAATCATGAAGATTTCTTGATGAAAATTTTTGTTCAGTCTCTAGTTGAAGATGCTAAGGAATGGTTTAAAGGGTTATCTCATGGTTCTATGGGGTCTATGGATGAAATGATGGATTTATTTAAGGATCAATATGGTGATAAAACAAATGAGGGGTTCTTGTTGAATGAATTTAATAATATAAAGAAAAATTCAAATGAGGAAGTTGTTGAATTCAATACAAGATTCCAAAGAGCTATGCAAAGACTTTTACAGAAAATAAGGCTTGATGAGAAGGTATGTCTTTCTACTTATTTAAATACTTTTGATCAAAAAATGGGATTTCATCTCAGAGATAAGAATTCTAGAAGCCTTAGTGAAGCCTATAAGACAGTTGTTAATATAGAAATGAATAGGAGATTATCAGGGAAAATGGGTAAAGGGGATGATGGGAGGTTTAGAAGAAGCAATCAAAAAGAACCAGAATATAAAGATTATAAAGCTCCACATAATAGTAATTCATCCCATAATAGTTATCATCCCCAAAATAGGATGCAAAATCATCCATATGGTACACAATACAAAGATGGGAAACCTATGGTCTTGCAAAGAAAGGACAAGCCTGATAATAGGATACCTGATCCTTTGCATAAAAATTCTATCAATATGTGCAATGATGATTATTGGTGTGAAGCTTGTGAAAACCCACATAATCCTAATTTTTGTGTTGTTTCTCTAGATATATATGCAAATGAGGAACAAATAAATGAGGAAGGCAAGTTGTGTGATAACAACAATTGTGCAATGACTTATTCTCATTCATGTCCTAATGTAAATTATAATAATGAAATTGAGAACCATGATATGTATGGTTCACAAAGTAGAGTAGAAGTATATCATCAACAAGTTTTGTCTGATAGTGAAGAATAAAAGGTTGATAATATAAGATGGTATGCTCAAAATAGTGAGGGGTTTACAATAGTGAGAAGACCTTCTGATGGGGAAAGAGCAAGAATTACCACTGATTTGGTTACTAAAGAAAGAAATGATTATAACTTGAGAAATAGAGTAGTTGGTGATGCAAGTAGCCAACCAGCTGGCATTTTTATCAAAGAAAACAATGCAGATGCCAAGTAGACATAGAAGAAGGAAGGATCTATTAAGAATGTAAGGTAAAAGTTAAAAATGTAAACAAATCAAGTGGTCCAAACATTGTATCTGAGGTAAAAGTTAAAACACCAGAAATAATTTGTTATCCTTCTAAAATGGACAATAATAAATCAAAGGAGAAAGAACCAACCCTGACTATTCAGGTTGAGGATGGTAATCTTAGTCTTGAAACACAAGAACCCTCTGATAAAAAATATACCACTGTTGATATGGGGCAATTATTGTCACAAATGACTATTAAAGTTCCATTTTTAGAAATAATGAGAATTAAGGAGCATAAAGAGAAGGTCCTTATAGTGCTAGATGATGTTTCTTCAATGAGATTTGAGAAATCAGAATGTTAAATCGATCAGATTTCCACAATCCATTGAATTTAGTAGCTGAATTTCTGGTTTTTGATTGTGTGTGTTTTTAAGCATCAACGTTTCGGATCACACTCCGTGATCCTTACTACTCTCTCATCCTGATGATGGATCACGGAGTGTGATCCGAAACGTTGATGCTTAAAAACACACACAATCAAAAACCAAAAATTCAGCTACCAAATCAGAATGTGTTGAAAAGATTAAAAAAATATATACAAGATAAGGCAGAAAGCAAGGGAAAAGAGTCTGAAGGAATTATTTCAAAAATTCCTCAAATTTATTTAAATAGAAATCATTTAAACACTTCCTTGGGAGTTGTTGATCCCTTTTTCTTAACTTTGATTATTAATGGTAAGATGCTAAAAAATTGTATGATAGACTCTGGAGCATCTAACATTGTTATGCATGCAGAGATAATTAAGTCAATGGGATTACAAGTAGACACTCCTCATGGAAGATGTCAGGAAATGGACTCTAGAGAAATCTCTATCATTAGAACTATTAAGGCTCTGCCTTATAAGCTGGCTTCATGTCCTGACAAAGTGTTGACCATGAATGTCTTGGTTGTTGATATTCCTCCTCATTATGGAATGTTGCTACAAAGAAAATGGAGTGCTTCAATGGGAGGTAATATGCAATGTGATTTGTCTTTTGCTACTTTCAATATTGATGGTCAAAATGTCAAGGTGTCTCAGGAAAGGACTCCCCACATGATTGAAATAAATAAAGATGTTGATATGAATTGTTTTGTGGATACTTATATTGGATCTTTTAAAGTACAAGATATAAGGGTTGAAGAAGGAACTTAGCCTATGTTGTTGTCTGATGACAAAAATAATTTGATGAGCCAATGTGATTTATGGACCATGTACATTGATGGAGAAAGTTCTAAGGAAGGAGCTGGTGTGGGAATCTTATTAATATCTCCTAGTGGTGAGAACTTCATATTTTATTTTACATTATTGTTCTCATGCACAAACAATGTAGAAAAATATGAAGATTTATTAATAGGTTTGAGATTAGCCTCAAAGAATAAGATAAAAATTCTCAGAGTGATTGGAGACTCTGAAATGATAATATCTTAGATTAAATCCAAATATGTTTCAAAAAATCAGAGACTTAAGTAGTATAGGAATGTTGTTTGGGATGAATTAGTGGACTTTGATGCATTTGGTGTTGATTGGGTAGATAGAGGTCAAAACAACATGGAATATTTACTAGAAAACATTTCCTTAAGACCTGAGGATATTACATTTGCAAGAATTAATAAAATAGAAATTCAATCTAGGCCTTCAATACCAGACAATGTGGCAAGTCTTTGAAGATGACTTAGATAAGTTGAGATTTTTGAATTGTGAAGCAGGCTTTTTAAACAAAGAAATGGATTTTAGTGGATGTGTTGAAACCTTGGATAATAAGGATACTATTTTTGGTAAAGAGGTGCTTCAATTGAAATCAAACAAAGTTCCCAAAGGGCTAGTTATTCTTGAAAAAGATTTTGATAATAAGGACAAGTCTTTTCCTGCAAATAATGTAAGTAAACTTGAAGAATTGGAAGAAATAAATATAGGAACAACTGAAAGCCCTAAGAAAGTGTATATTGGTAAAAGGTTGTCTCCTCAAATCAGTAAGTTATTAGTTGATCTTCTCAAAAAATATAGGCATGTTTTTGCATGGTCCTATGATGATTTGAAAGCCTATAGAGAAGATTTGTTTCAACATGAGATTCCTTTAAAAGAAGGAACTAAGCCTTTCAAACAAAAATTGAGACCTGTCAATCCTACCCTAGAACCCAAGATGTAGGAAGAATTAGAAAAGATGAAATATGCAGGGACTATTAAAACCATTAGACATTCTACATGGGTATCCAATTTGGTACTAGTGAGAAAGAAAAACAGTGATATCAGAATTTGTGTAGATTTTAGAAATTTGAATGTCAATTCAGTGAAGGATAATTATGGTTTTCCAAATATGGAAGCCATGTTACAAAGAGTTACTAGGTCTGAATTAATTTCTATGATGGATGGGTTCTCAGGATATAACCAAGTCATGGTTAAGGAGTCTCAACAATTCAAGACTGCATTCACCACACCATGGGGTACTTATATCTATGTGAGAATTCCTTTTGGAATAATAAATGTTGGGGCAACTTTTCAGAGGGCCATGGATGTGGAATTTGCAAATTTCATAAATAAATTCTTAGTTGTTTATCAAGATGATTTGATAGCTTATTCATCAAAAGAAGATCAACATTGTGATCATCTTGAAAATATTTTTGTTAGGGCTTTGGAATATGGAGTGTCTTTCAATCCAAAGAAATGTGCTTTTAGAGTTACAGAGGGCAAGCTTCTAGGACATATTGTTTACAAAGATGGAGTAAGAATTGATCTTGAAAGGGTTTCTACTATAGAAAAAGTCCCTCAACCAAGGAATGTCAAGGGCATTCAGTCTTTATTTGGACAAGTAAATTTTCTAAGGAGATTTGTTACAAATTTTGCAAAAGTTAGTCTCCCTATTTCAAAGATGATGAAGAAAGGAGCCAAGGTGGAATGGAGTGAAGAAGCATCTGAAGAATTCTCAAATATCAAACAAGCTATCAAAGATGCTCCTATTTTGAAAACCCCTGATTATAGTAAGCCACTTCAAATTTTCTCCTTTGCTTCATATAATATTGTTGTTGCAGTATTATTGTAGAAGAATTTAGAGGGCTTTGAAAAGCCTGTATATTTTTTCAGTAAGTCTTTACAAGCAGTAGAATTAAAGTATGATATCATGGAAAAACAAGCATATGCTCTAGTTAAAGATGTCAAATATTTTAGATGCTATTTGGTAGGAGCAACTATTGTTTCTTATGTGCGAAGTGTTGTTGTGAAAGACATTCTAGTTCAGTAAGAAGTTTCAGGAAGGAGGTGCAGATGGATAAATAAAATCCAAGAGTTCAATATTGATATCCAAATCACAAAATTGGTCAAAAGCCTAGGACTTGAAAAATTAATGGCTCCGAGCAATTTAGATGCAAATCAGGTAAATATATTAGAAGAAGAACAAAGGCCTTATATTTGTGATATGGATTCTTGTGAATGGTATAAGGATATTATTGGATATTTACAGAGAATGATATTGCCTCCTGAAATGGATGAAAATAGAAAAAGAACAATTAAGTTGCATGCCCTTAAGTATGCAATCATTCAAGGACAGTTATGGAGGAGGAGCAATCAAGGAGTATTTCTTAAGTGTGTTGATTATGATAAATCCAAGAAATTTTTGGAACAAATGCATATAATGGTGCATGTGGAGGTCATTATATGGCTAAGACTACTGCACATAAGATAATGAGGTCATGTTTTTGGAGGCCTACTACTTTTAAGGATGCCCATAGTTATGTCAAGAAGTGTGATGCTTGCCAAAGAGTTGCAAGTAAGCTTAAGTTTAGTGGGAATTTACCTTTGATGCCTATTGTTGTTGATGCAAATTTTCAAAAGTGGGGAAAGGATTTCATTGGAGAGATTCCAAACAAATCTAGTGGAGGTCATTCATGGATTTTGGTAGCAACTGATTACTTTACTAAGTGGGTTGAAGCAATTCCCACCAAAAAGGCTACTAGTAAAGTTGTTATTGATTTTATGCTGCAAAATATTCTCACTAGGTTTGGTTGTCCTAAAACTATTAGGTAGATAATGCTATGTGTTTCAGATCTACAGAGTTTAGTGACTTTTGCCAGCAGTATGGAGTCCAAATTTCTTACTCTTCCACATATTACCCACAGGGAAATGGACAAGTTGAGTCCAGTAATAAAATCCTTATCAAGATTTTGAAAAGAATATTGGATAAGAATAAAAGGGCCTGGGATTCAAATTTTCAACAAGCCTTGTGGGTTGATAGAGTAATAGTGAAGAAAGCCATTGGTTGTTCACTCTTTGATTTAGTTTATGTCATACATGCAAGGTTGCCACAGAATAATTTATTGCAAATGTATAAGTTTATCCAGAAATATGATGATGAATTAGATGATGAAATGAAGATCAGAATGAATGATTTGATACAGTTGGATGAGTCAAGAAGGGGGGCACATGACAGAAATGTTAGGTTGCAGCTTCAATATAAGGATCTATATGACAAAAGGACCATTGCAAGAATTTTTGAAGCTAATGATTTGGTCTTAATGTGGAATACTAGATTGGAGGATAAAGGAAAGCATGGGAATTTTGATCTTATCTGGTTAGGACCATATATCATTGACAGAAAATGGGGTTATGATTCTTATATCTTGAAATATTTAACTAGAGACTTTCTGGAATTGCGTGTTCATGGACAGTTCCTAAAGCTCTATTTCTTTTGATGTTTTTTGAATCCATGAACAGTCGAATGTAAATAGATTTTGTGTACATATTCCTTGTTTTTTTCTTTTGTAGGTTAGTTTCTTTTCTTGTAGGTGGTGATAGGGCATATTAATGTCATGCTATAGAAGCCCTAGGACATACTCTTGCTAGGATCTTTACTATGTTTTTATCATGCTTATTATTCTTTTCCAGATACTTTTACTTATATTTGTTGTTATGTGGCATGCTGCCACTGAACCTATTTTGTGATTGGAAATACTTAAACATGCTACGCCTGGATGAAGATACTAGATTCCTTATTTTGGAAATATAGTTATGTCTTTTTGAAATAAATTTGTTGTTTAAACATGAATGATGGATGTCTATCTTGATATTTGTTATCATAAATGTCTCTAACATCTGGAGTGTGGCGCACCAAATTAAAAATTGTTACCTTGACCAGGTAGACCACGCCCATGTTCTAGACTCCCGACCCGGTCGTACAATGGGTACATAAGGGGAAGCCTCAGGCATAGTGCAGATGGATTTGGGATTATCAAGGTGGCAAAAAAAATCAAGGACCAGGCATCATAATAAATTCTCTGAGGAAATCTAGGGAAGAGTGGGAATATGGATTTGTTTTCAAAAGAATTTCTTTCCTCTTACATGGATTGATTCAATCTCTAGTTTTGTAGTTTCCTTTCATGTTTAGTAGGGTTATAATAAAAGCTCCACCTATCTTTATGGTGTGACTAGATAGTAGTTAGATATTTTTCTTTAAATAAATCCCCACTCTTGCATGAAAAGGAGGGTGTTATCAGTTATAGTTTACATTTTGTTTTCTTTACAGTTAAATTTGTAATACATTTTTGAGAAATAGCGAATGAAGTTTTAAATCTACAGTTCAGTATAATTGAGTTTGGATACTCACTCAAGGGGGGCCACTTGGTGAGGAATATAGGTTAGCTAGATAGGATCATTTTCATATAGTTTAAGTTCCCTGCATTTTGGTTTTATAACTTTGGTGTTAATACAGTTCCTACAGCCACAAGTCACAGGGTAGTCCAGAACTTCTTGCAGCCAAAGAGGCAGAGTTTTTGAAACACTATGATTATGTTTTCCAATCTTCTCAATTTATAGTTTTCCTTCAAGTGCTTTCACTTCCGCATTTCCTTTCCAACATTCTTTACAACTTTAAAATAGTTTCTTCTCAAAAGTAATTTACTTCCTGCAGCCATAGAATAGTTTCCCTTCAAAAGCAATTTGTTTCCTGCAGCCATAGCGTGGTCTGAGTTAAAATCCTTGGTGCATATACTTTGCTGACCCATTTCAAGTAACACATCCCTGGGTTGATAAATTAAATGAGTTTCTATAAAGGCAGATAGCTGCTCAGTTGAATGTCCAATCCCTGAGTTATGGTACTTGCCTAGTATTTGATACCTTAAATAGAACCGATCATTTTTGGTGTCTCTACCGGGGACGGTGTCAAGCCAAGTTTTTTCCCTCAGCCATTGGTAGATTTCAATTCCAGCATGTACATCCTTTTTAAATAGGGTTTTCTATCAAAAATTATTTCACTCCACCGCTGAAATTTTTCACTTACCTATATGCATAGAAGAAGAAGAGATGCTCTAGGAAGGTACTTACCCAGCTACCCCAATAGTCATTTACAAGATATCTTTGTACCAGATGACTACAAAGAGGAGGGTGAGTTTGTGGATGAAATTGTCAACCTTCCTTTATCTGAATCATCATCATCATCTTCAGAAGGTGATGCGCTAAACTTTCATCTTCTAGAAAGAGAACTAGAGTTTAATCCATTTGCAGAAGCCTTAGCCAATCTCATAATCCAAAACTCAGACAATCAAGAAGAAAATCCACTACCTCTAGTCATTTACCAACCACAAGGTCTTCCTCAGCATCTGCCTAGGATGGAAAATCCCCCTACCTTTCCATTTCCCATTACTGATCAGCATGATAACAACAACCTCAAGAATTTTCCCTCATCAGCTCTTCCCAAATTTTATGGCCTAGTGACCGAAGATCTTGATACCTTTCTCTTTTAGTTTGACATCCTCTATCATAGTTATGACTACACCATGGATCTCCATAGGCTCAAATTGTTTCCTTCAACTCTTAAAGAGTCTACATTAAGATGGTTTATGGGCTTAGGTAAAGATGTTGTTCATAATTGGGATGAAATGAAGGTAATATTCATGGAGAAATACAAAGGATGCTATAGTGGAAACAATATGAGAGGGGATGAAATCTTCAAAATGACCTAGAAGGAGGATGAAAGCTTACATAATTATGTGTCAAGATTCTTGTTCAGCCTACAGAAAAATACTCATCATTAGCTTAAAGATGCACTGAGGCCTTGGATCTTATGGCCGGAGGAGATATCACCCAATCCACATGGGGTCATATCAATAAATTATTCCTCAATTTCTCAAGAGCTACGGTAAAGAAGGGCAGAGGATACAAAGCCATAGCAGGCAAAACTATGGGTGTTGGATCCTCAAGGGAAGAAATTACACATTTGTTGTTCGACTTTAAGCAGGACATTATCAATAACATGGAAACCTAGTTGGACACACTATAGGCAAAAAAGAAACATGAGGAGGCCAAAGCTATGCTAGCAGAGTTATGTCCACATTGTAGACAGAAGAAGAGAGATTTTTTTTGCAAATTGGCTGCCAACATGGAGACTGTGAAGCTACCCACTGATTACAAGCCAATTGAAGGGGATGCTGAGCAAGTATTCTTCGTTGCACAATGAAGACCATGGGCTCAAAGACAAGGTATGCCTTAGGACATTCTTACTTTTACTGGTCCATTTTATGGTAATCAATGGAAACAACCTGTGAATATTCAATACCCTCCTTGGACTAATCCTCAACCTCAGTGGAAACCTTACACAATTCCTCAATGGAAACAACCCCAAGGAAATTGGAAACAACCCCAAGGGAATTGGAAACAACTCCAAGGGAATTGGAAACAACCCCAAGGGAATTGGAAACAAAACCCTCAGTGGTGTGGAGGTCAGCAATGGCCAAACCAGTAGCAGGGACTTCTATAGCCACCACAACAACCACAATAGCAAGCCCTTTTGCCACCTCCTACAGCCACAACAACACCCCCTAAGCCTACTCAACTCACTGTGCAACCTTAGCTAAATCCTAATAATAGGCCATCAGCACCTTAGCAAAATGTCTATTCAGTGGATCCAAACTAGTACCCTGCATACGTAATCAATGACATTCATTTACAAATTGGCACAACTCTTCCCACACCTCCTATTATAACTGAAGTAACTCTAGAAGATCCCCTATCTCAAACTACACTAGAGTCTACTCTTGTAGGTCCAATGATATTACCAGCACCAGTGCAGCTAGCTCAACCTCCCTTCCCACAAAGGTTGCAAGTTGACAACTCTAAACCTAAGAAAGAGGCAACCTTTGACATCCTAGATCAATTAAAGAACATTAATGTTCAAATTTTTTTGTTCCAAGCAATAAAGGATGTTCCCACATATGGGAAGGCTATCAAGGAATCCTACTTTATAAATCCTATTCGTAAGTGAAAGGACCCCCAGATAGTCCATGTCCTGGGTAAACTTGATGATATCATGCTCGATAAGATAGTGGTTCCCAAGTATTCTGATCCAGGTAGCCCAATTGTCGAAGTGATCATTAATGGGACAACCATCAAAAAGGCTTTAATTGACCTAGGAGCTACGATAAATTTCATGAAAAAGGATATCATGCAACAACTTCACATCACCACCCTCCGAGAAACACCAATTGTCCTACAGCTTGCAGATAGTTCCACAGTCAAACCTGGTGGGGTAGTGGAGGATATAGTTGTTGATCTTGAAAATTGGTCTTACCCTGCCAAATTTATTATCCTCTTGCCTAAAGCCACATTAGGAGGCTATCCCATAATTCTTGGTTGACCTTGGATAGCTACTGTTGATGCCTTTATCAGATGTCTCTCTAGCGGTATGACCATTTCTAATGGTTAGGATACTAAGACATTAGCTTTATATCTACTAAAAAAACCATAAATGGATTTTGCCTCACCAATATGGCTTGACATTGGAGAGGAGGTTGAAGTAGTCAATTCAGTAGTCCAACTCATGATGCTAGAAAGGGATCTATTCCTAAAGCTACAGAAAAAGGACACCATAATCACCAACATTCTGCAAAACCAATATGGCCATGACTCAGCATCTATTAATTGTCTCAATCCCCATAGTTTCTCCCTACAATCTTTGTACCCTGATTATGTCATCCATTCCTCTCCTATAGCTGAGAACCTCTACCACAACTACTTCCCCATGAGTTCCAAGTGCCTCCATTCACAGATGCATCTATGGTAGAACTCACAAAGTTGTTGGAAGTTCCCCTGACCGTTACTTGTATATTTATAGCCAACTCACAAACCAGTAACAGACATCATTGACCAGCCTTCTAAAAAGCCATGCCATAGCCTTCACCTGGGATTATTTTGACATGAATGGTTTGGACCCCAAACTATTTACCCACCAGATCTTCCTAAAAGAAGACAAACATCCTATCAAACAATTCCAGTGATGTATAAACCCTGCGTTAAGAGAAATTGTCAAAACAGAGTTACAAAAGTTATTGAACGCCGATTTTGTCTACCCAGTCTCTGACAGCCAGTAGGTCTCACCTTTAGTTATTGTCCCAAAGAGAGGAGGAAAGTGGGGTGTATGTGTCAACTATAGGGAACTTAAAAATGCCACCAAGAAGGACCATTTTCCCCTACCCTTTATAGACCAAGTCCTAGATTCCCTCGCAGGAAAGCGTTACTTTTCTTTCCTAGATGGATATAATGGCTACAACTAGATTGGGATCCTTCCTAAAGATCAAGAGAAAAAAAATTCACTTTCCCTTGGGGAACGTTTTCTTACTTTGTACTTCCTTTTGGCCTTTGTAATGCCCCAGCCACATTCCAATGAGCAGTTATCAGTATTTTTGCTGATATTGTTGGAAATACAATAATGGGAAAGCAAGATACTGAGAGGGGGGGTGAATCAGATCTTAAAATATAAGCACTTAAAACAAAGTGATTCACATTCATACATAAATGAATCTAATGTAATCTTAGATAACATCCACACCATGAAATAAATAACACATTACACAATAATTTGGTAACCTAGAAACCCAAATAGGTAAAACTATGGTGGGGATGACACCCACAAAAGTCTCCACTACTGCAATAATAAAGTGTACCTGTTAAGGTTACAATTTTTTATTACAAAGTGTAATCTACCCTATGAAAGGTCTGCTCTATTAAAAGCTTCAGATCATTACAATCTACCTTGTTAAAGGATTTAAATTTATAATGAAGTAAGCACTATGTTAAGAGGCAAATAAAGGCCTGCTAAAACCACTCTGTTAAGAGATTTTCACTTGATACAATGATTAGAAAGTCTCAAGTATTGATCCTTCGATATGCACTCTCATTCTGATGATGGATCTCCTCTTTTTAGTATCTCTTCTGATCTTATAATCTGATATACCTTTACTCTGTTGTTCATTGTGTTATGCTCTGCTTGATCTCTGCTTCTGAACAAAATAACCCTCTGTGCGTTTTACTTCAAAATGCAGTCACTTCAACAATTACTCTTCTGCCTTTTGCACATACATAAAATAGCATTTCAAAGCAATCTAATATATCTATACAGATCTGATAGTGAGATCTAGATCAACGATCAAGATCCAATACCCATACCATGATGGTATTACAATTAATGCTTACAATGAGTCATGCATAGGATAAAACAATTAAATGCATAACTAACTTCGTATAAGAATATTAAATGCATACATTAGTCGGCCCAAAAAACTTATACAAGTCAGTTGGATCACTTATCCTTTAAGTTTGTATCATTCCTAACAAGTATACAAAAAACTATTATGCTCGGCACTTGACTGTCTGTCACTCGGCATTTAACATCTCTATCTTTTACTCGGCTCGGCAATGTAACTCAGCCTTGCATAGTTTTAGCTTGGCCACAGTGATAGCCAGCTAAAACTGCCTAATGAAATGACTAAGTGTTGGGCACTAATCATCAACAGAACTTAGAGATTAACAATCTCCCCCTTTGATATTAGTGGCAAAAACACTTATCATTACTTTTGTACATTTCATCAAAAATATTTCCTAAGTACGCGAAGTACTCCCCCTAGAAATATACTTACACAAAAATTGTACAATGCCTTCAAAAATTATATACAAGTGTACCTTTGTTGTACTGATGTATCCTTTCATAACTCCTTACTAACTTCCTGTACTAGCTTCCTCCTTCAGTATTACTAACTTCTCCCTTGTTTTTGTCACTGATTGTTGGTGGGGTTAAGTTATACTTATCCAAAAATTTCTTATGAAGCTGTAGGGTGGATTCAAATGTTGTATCCCATCTATCCTTTACAACCTTCATAACTTCCAGTTTGATTTCTAGCTCGGCAGCTAGACTCACTAAACTCTCTGTAGTTGATAGATTTGCACTACTCTGTGATAACTCTTTGGCTTTGGAAAGTTCCTTCTATATTACCTCCAAATGAGGTAACAAGCTTGTCTATATAGTTATCAACTTGGCCCTTATGAGACCATCTTTGGCCATAAGCTTGGCTATTCTCCTTTGTGCATTTATCAACTTATTAAAATGTAAAGAACTAGAGGTAGTATCTTTACCTAAAGTATTACCAGTTGATCTTAAATCTAACTATAGCTTCTCAACAAGTTGTAAATTATCCTTTGTGAAAAATTCAACATCACATAATTTCCTATACAAAGAATAAACATTGGTTGTAACTTTCTCTAAGGTTTCTACAAGAACAGAAAGTTCAACCTATTTTGTTGCTATCTCTT
>MU225667.1:340373-365996 GCA_018584345.1 Thuja plicata
AAAAATTCAACATCACATAATTTCCTATACAAAGAATAAACATTGGTTGTAACTTTCTCTAAGGTTTCTACAAGAACAGAAAGTTCAACCTATTTTGTTGCTATCTCTTCTGAGATCTTCTCTAGAACTTTGCTCTCAAATCTTCTCCTGCACCATTGTAGAAGCTTCTCATTGTTGTCAATGTCCTCATCTGTTACTTTCTGTACAATGGTGATGAGTTGATCTATGATTGGAGCTTGAGGCATTTCATCCTCTAAGTCAAAATCTTTTGTAAATATGTCTTTGATGTCATGCAACACCTGCTTTTGCTTTAGTTCTATCTTCATCTCTTCCTATCTTTTCTTCCTTTTAAGCAACTCTTGAAGAGTCCCAATTTGTTCAAAAGATAACTCATTGGGATCCCATTGTGGAATCACAATGACTTCATCTAATGTTACATCTAAAATCTGTGACTTCTTCTTCATTTCTGGAGAACTTATGCTCGGCAGCATAATGTCTTTCCCTTTGACAGTTTCAGTCTCCAATGCCTCCTTTAATTCTGTCAATACAGTCTATGGGTTCAGCATACCACCAGTTTTAGGACCTGTGGGAGTGGATGATGCAGAGTGTGGTAACTCAACCAACACTTGTGTAGCCTCTTCTTCTTTAGGCTTCTCAACAAATTTTGTTGTTACAACTCCACTATCTAAAACTGTCTTCACAACCTCTAAAATAGGTGGATCTAGTCAAGTTACCTCTTGTTCCTTTGCTTACTGTTGCTCTTCACCTTTCTGATCACTAACAACTTCAATTATTTCCTTGGATGACGTGGTCTTCCCTTCTTCTATTTCAGTTGCCTTAATAGGCGAGTAAGTGTCTTTACCACTCGGCATCTATTGTTCCTTGGCATTCAAATTGCTTAGATCATCAACTATATAATCCAAAGGACTATCTGCAGTTAGATCATCAGTGTTTGTTGCATCTAATGCATCCTTAGTCTTGTCCTGTTTAGTGGCAATTTGATCTTTGACTATCTGTGGTTCAAGGGTAGTCTTTTCTTCAACTTCTTGTGCCTTTGGATCGGATGTCCCTTCACCAGATTTCTTGTCTTTGGGAACAATCAGTCCAAAAATCTCTTTCTAGATCCTTGTACTCTATTGTACTAAACCTTCTATATCGTTCTTCAAAACAGCATATCCTATGAGTTTTGGCACAAACTTGTTCTTGTACTCCTTAATAAATTTGGCTCTTTGTTTTGAGGTTAAGTCAGGAATTATTTTGGCTAATGTTCCTTCTCAGATTTGTCTCTCAGTGGCAAGTGCAAATTCCCATTTGCTTGACAAAAATTCATATAGTTCATCAAGCACATGATTTCCTATCTCTGTAGGAGTCAATTTGAAGGTGCTCATCATGTCCAAGAGTGCTTCCTAAACTTTGTACCTATCTGCTATTTTCAACTTGTCATATTTGATGAACTTGAATGTTGCTAACCCTGCTGAATTCCTCAAAGTATCACATACTTTATCAATGCTTGCTGGTTTCTTGAATTGAGTTGTAGGTATGTTGGAGGGTTCATCAGTTTTTGTCAACTCCTCATCACTATCTGGTCTCAAATTTAATTTCCTTCTTGGTCTCTTTGCTGGCTCACTCGGCTCAGCCTTAGGAGCAACCTTTGCTTCCTTACCAGAAGTACTTTCTGCAACTTTTCTCTTACCATACACTTTTGTTTGCACTTCTACTAGAGAAGTGATAGTAGATGCTCTTGTCCTTGGATGATTAGTTACAGGAGGTGTAACCTTGGGTTTGACTCGGCTTGGCTTGGTTACAATAACAATTGATGGCTTCTTGCCCTTAGCTTTCTGTGTAATTTCTTCTAATGCACTGACTTCCTCCTTAGTAGAAATATCCTCACCTTGTCCAGTGGACAGACTAAGAGGTGCATCCTCAGGTTCTCCATCACTACCCAAGCCAACCATTTTCTTCAGATTTTTCACTATCTTCTTTCTTTTCCTCTCCATACTTCCTTCATTCAAACTTCTAGAGATCTTAGCCTTAGCTTCATCATAGTTTCCAAATCTCTCTACAGTGGTGTCAATTGCCTCGACTAGGAGTGCAATGATGGTGTTTGATGCTTCATCAACATTAATCTCATATGAAAATGGCTCCAAACATGTTATTCTAGGAGTTACTATCTTGATATAAGTGTTATCTGTGTCAAATAGAAAACATATTTCCTCGTAATGTTTCTCCACTAGTGACTTAGGAATCCTAGTCCTTAATCTCATTCTCTTCTTGAATTCTAAAAAATAGCTACCCATAATGCTATTAAAATTTCTCCCTCATTTCTTTATACATTCACTGATCTGAACTGTAATGGGCCTATCCTTTTTCCAAACAATATTTCCTAGAGTAGGAAATGTATCCTGAATGTAGAAGAATATACAAACTAGTAAAGAACCAAACTTACATGATGAGCTCTTAGCCTTTCTGATTGATGCAAGGTTCTTGGCTAACTGTGTCTGTTGTAGCTCAGCAAGATCATATGTGTGATTCTTCTTCACAATTTTCCATGCCTGATCAACTATTGTACAGGGAACACTATCCAAACTGCTGTACTGATAGAACTTGTGTGCAATTACCCTTACTCCAAAATCAAGTTATAGATCAGTAATCGTAGAGATAGTCATACCTCTATTATTCCATACTGCTCCAGTGTTCAATGTAATTTCCTCTTTGTTGTTATCCCTCATGGTTCGCTTTCCATTTACTACAAGATATCCAGTCACTTGATGAATCATACTCTTGGTGATCTTGACTGGTCCATTGTCTAGCCACATGCTCATGTCATGAACTCGGCTAAGGATAACTTTTATCCATTCATGTTTAAAACCTTGGGGAAAATCTAGGGCACGAGTTAACCCTTTTTTGGCTAAATCTTTGAATTCTTCCTTTAGAACTCCATTATCACACAGTTTACTGTAGGATTTCCTCAATTCATTATGTCCTACTTCTCCAATCTTAACCATATAACATGATCGAACATCGTGAAGCATAAGTACCTTGGGAGGAATGGATGAGAGAGCTCCCATCAAATCACTCTTTATCACACTTTCAGGAATGGCTCAAAAGTTGAGAGGTTCACATTCATCACTCTGAATCAACTAAATTTGTTCTTGTTTTTCCTCCATGTTCTTGGCTGGTGTGGAAGAACTTGCAGCCATAATTCTAAAATTTAGGGTTTGAGGGATGGAAAATAGAATACCTCGGCAAGTGATGCTTCGCACTTTTCTCTGTTCACTGTTCACTTCAAGATTTCCATCGACACACTAATTAAATCTTCGTTCCTAGCTCTGTTAAGATCAATTATGTAAATCGCTTCAATCGCTCCGTAGATAGTAAAATCGCAAGGTAACAATGAGTTGTCAACTGTTCATCCTTTATAAGCTACGAAAGGGTAAGGGTAGGTGAGCATTGAATGTTCTTCCCATTGAGTTAGTGCAGGCCAGCTGTCCTCAGCCTTAACACAACTTGCATCCCACTCGGCTCACTACACTCGGCCTTCATAGAATTTTACTCAGCCAACAAAACTCGGCACTCACTAAAGAACTCGGCTTTAGTGTCCATGATAGATGCTCGGCACCTATAGTGCAATTTACTCATCTCGTCATTTGTCTTCAAAAATATGTCCTAGTGCATCTTAGCATATGCAAATATGGACTTTTGTACATTTCATGTTAGGAACTGATGTAAGATAATAATTTTAAATACAGTTCCTTACATACCTCTTTCTCTTAGTTGGAGATGATGTGATCACATGATCCATTGGATTGGGTGACCTCGGCTTCATTAGCTTCACTGCTGCATGGTTCAGACTTCTTAACCCATTTCTTGTTCATCTGTGCTCTAATTTTCTCAATTGTAGGTTCAGGTACTCTCATTTTGCAATCTTTCCTTGTATGACCAATTTTCAGACAACTGTGACAAACTAAGCTTACATTCATCCATTTTTTAGACTTACCTCTAAAATGTGTCCTTATGCAGTTTTCTGGAACATGTCCGTACTCACCACAGTAATGACAACTATGCCATGTATTGTAATCCCAATTGTGAGTATTGCCTTTTCTTGGTGATTTCACTTGTACCTTTGATGTCCATTGCTTTTTACCTTTAGATCTGGAATCTTGTGCTCTATGACCAAATTTGTGACAATTATAGCAATTACCATTGAGTCTAGGTGTTTTGCTTTCCTTTTCCTTACATTCATGTGCTTGGTATCCAAACTTATTACAATTAAAGCAATAACCATTAAAGTTGGTTTTAGGATTGGACTTACCATTCTTGCTTCGGCATATGTTTGTTGTATTACCTGGTTTTCCACAGTGGTGATAAATAGGTTTCTTGTTTCTCAACTTTGCATTATTTCTTTCACCTTTCTTAGATGATTCTCCATCTTCAGTGGTTGTATGTTGTTCAGTGTGACCTAATCCAGAAGAATCTTTAGGTCTTCTTGATGCTTCCACCAGTTGTTCAAAGTAGCACATAGTTGCACTTGGATCATTTACTCTGTTATTAATTTCTTTCTCATATCTCAATTCATCTTTCAATTGATTGTTCTCAGATCTAAGATTAACAATCTCCAAGTCTTTCCTACTGATCTCCTGATTTACAAGTAGTAGTTGATTTGCCATGTCCACTTGATTGATTGTCATGGTTTGCACATCATGTGTTCTTTCATCAAGTATGGTAGTCAGCATTCTCTTGTCTTCTTCTGCCATAGCCTTGTCATCTTCAGCTCTTTTTTCTGTTCAACAACTTCACACATTCTTATTGATTGGGCTTCTTGTTCTTTCTTCAAGTTTTTGACTTCTTCACATAGTGCACTGTTCTTTTCTAGTAGATCTGCTATTGTTGCAAAGCTCTCAGTAGAATCTCCATTCTAAAATAGATTTGTAGTGTCCTCTTCCTGATAATGAGTGTCATTCATCTGCTTGGCCAGATCTTTCCTTACATCCAAGGACTTCTTTAATTCTTGTCTTGCAGACTCAAGTTGTTGGAGTGCTAGCTGAACATCAATATTTTGATTCTCAATGACTTTACCCATCTTGTAGATCTCCATTTCAAGATCTGTATTCTCAAGATGATTATAACCTTTTAGAGAACTCTGCTCTGATACCAATTGTTGGAAATACAATAATGGGCAAGATACTGAGAGGGGGGGTGAATCAAATCTTCAAATATAAGCACTTAAAACAAACTGATTCACATTCATACATAAATGAATCTAATGTAATCTTAGATAGCATCCACACCATGAAATAAATAACACATTACACAATAATTTGGTAACCCAGAAACCCAAATAGGTAAAACTGGGGTGGGGATGACACCCACAAAAGTCTCCACTACTACAGTAATAAAGTGTACCTGTTAAGGTTACAATGTTTGATTACAAAGTGTAATCTACCCTATGAAAGGTCTGCTCTGTTAAAAGCTTCAGATCATTACAATCTACCTTTTTAAAGGATTTAAACTTACAATGAAGTAAGCACTCTGTTAAGAGATAAATAAAGGCCCACTAAAACCACTCTATTAAGATATTTTCACCTGATACAATGATTAGAAAGTCTCAAGTATTGATACTTTGATATGCACTCTCATGCTGATGATGGATCTCCTCTTTTCAATATCTCTTCTGATCTTATAATCTGATATACCTTTACTCTAATTTTCATTGTGTTATGCTCTGCTTATGAACAAAATAACCCTCTGTGCATTTTACTTCAAAATGCAGTCACTTCAACAATTACTCTTCTACCTTTTGCACATACATAAAATAGGGTTTTGAAGCAATCTAATATATCTATACAGATCTGACAATGAGATCTAGATCAATGATCAAGATCCAACACCCATACCATGATGGTATTACAATTAATGCTTACAATGAGTCATGCATAGGATAAAACAATTAAATGCATAACTAACTTTGTATAAGAATATTAAATGCATACATTAGTCGGCCCAAAAAACTTATACAAGTCGGTCGGATCACTTATCCTTTAAGTTTGTATCATTCTTGACAAGTATAAAAAAAATAGTTATGCTCGGCACTTGACTGTCTGTCACTCGGCATTTAACATCTCTATCTTTTACTCGGCTCAGCAATGTCACTCGGCTCGGCAATGTAACTCGGCCTTGCATAGTTTTAGCTCGGCCACAGTGATAGCCAACTAAAATTGCCTAATGAAATGACTAAGTGTTGGGCACTAATCATCAATAGAACTTAGAGATAAACATATATCTCCCATGATTGCATGGAAATCTACATGGACGACTTCACAACTTATGGGGAAACCTATGAGGAGCCATTGGTCAATTTGGACAAAGTTCTTACCAAGTGTAAGGAGCATAATTTGTCCCTCATTAGCGAGAAATGCTTCATGATGATGCAGGAAGGTGTGGTGTTAGGTCACTACATCTCTACCGAGAGAATACAAGTGGATCCAACAAAAATTGAAGTCATCATGAATCTCTCTACTCACAGCAAGCAAAAGGACATCCGTAGCTTTCTGGGACATTTTGGTTACTACTGGTGATTCATAAAGGATTTCAAAAAATTAGCTGGGCCCATGTACTCCTTGCTCACAAAGGATTTAGAGTTCATCTGGACAAACTCTTGTGAAGAATCCTTCCTGCAGCTTAAGAAAGTACTTACACATGCACCAATTCTCAGAGGACCTAATTGGGCATTACCATTCCACATCCACAAAAATTCCTCTAACCATATTATGGGTGTTGTTCTCAGTCAAAAAGATGGATCCGTAGAGCATGCCATCTACTTTATCAGCAAAAATCTGCACGGTGCAGAGTTGAACTACACAATAACTGAAAAAGAACTCCTAGCTGTAATTTATGCACTAAATAAGTTTTGCCACTATATAACCAGCTACCCAATATTTTTGCATACTGGTCATGCAGCCATCAAGTATTTGTTAAACAAGATTTCTATTTTAGGTAGGCTTTCCCGATGGCTCCTATTTCTACAAGAGTTCAACATCACGATAGTGGATAAACCGGGCAAAACCAATGTAGTTGTTGATTTCCTCTCCAGATTACAGAATGATGATAACCCACATGTCATAGATGATAGCTTTCCATATAAACACTTGTTTTCTATTTCCACTCATACCCCCTAGTATGCCAACATAGCCAATTATTTCGTTCCTCAAAAGGTACCACCACATTTTTATTCCAAGGAAAAGAGACTATTAACTGAAAAGACTTTCAATTTTTCTTGGCTAGCCAACTGTCTCTTCTACACTGGCCCTAATTAGATCCTAAGAAGGTGTATTTGTGAGGAAAAGACCTATGATATACTCTGTATCTTCCATGATGAACCTTGTGGTGGCCATTTTGTGGCCAAATGTACAGCCATGAAGATACTCAATACTGGCTATTACTGGCCCACTCTCTACAAAGATGCAGCCAATTGCACCCGCAAGTGTGATAGATGTCAGTGTATGGGCCGCCCCACAAAATATAATGAAATGCCTATGTTTCCTTAGGTAATAGTCACTCCATTTGATAAATGGGGAATAGATTTTGTGGGACCAATTCATCCCCCATCAAATGACAACTCTTACATTCTAGTTTGTACTGACTATGTTACTAAATGGGTGGAAGTGCGGGCTATGAAGCATGCAAGGGATAATAGGGTTGCACAATTTTTATGAGTAAATATTTACCAGATATGGTGTTCCACGGGAACTAGTCACAGATTAGGGAGCTCAGTTCACTTCAAATCTTATCACTGCACTTATGGGGAATACAACATTCTCCACTAGAAGTCTAGTCCATATCATTCCCAGGTGAATGGTCAGGCCAAACTCACCAATAGGGAAATTAAGGCCATCCTCACTAAGATAGTTTAGTTGCACAAAACAGACTGGAGTAGTCACTTACAGGAAGTTGTGTGAGCCTACCGCACCACATGGAAAACCCCTACAGGATTTACACCTTTTGAATTGGTGTATGGCAAGACCATTGTAATGCCCATTGAGTTTGAGAATAAAACTTTATGCATAGCATTACAGCTCAACTTAAATCTTCCTAAAGCCCAATAAGAGAGGCTCTTGTAGCTTAATCATCTGGATGAGATATGCAAGGTGGTTGTATAGAACACCGAGTTGATACAACTTCAATGCAAGAAATGGCATGATTCACACATACGAAATAAACAGTTTGTTTCTAGTGACAGGGCACTTCTATATGACTCTTGGTTTTAAGAAAATCAAGGTAATCTTACAACTCGTCAGCTAGGTCCTTACGAGGTTGACAAAGTGTTTTCTAATGGTGTAGTCCAATTTTCTACAATTGACCATGTCCACTTCAAGTTATTGGTCAATGGTCACAGACTTTGTCTGTACCATAAACCTACCACTAAAGAAGACTTCTTGCGACAATTTGAAGACATTCCTGCAGCCACTTGACCACCTCCAACTGAAGACATTCCTGCAGCCAATGGACCTCCTCCCACTGACAAAACTCCTACAGGTAAGTGGGGTGAATTTTTGCTCTACCCATCTCTTTAATTTCACCGCACATCAGTCATAATAAAAAAAAAATTTCTCACGAAAATATCTCTCTCAACAATAAAATCACCATCACATCACATCCCATCAATATTTTCTTCCATTTTTGCTTATGCATGCCATCATTATGATGACACCTATTACTTTTTCACTTTGCACACGTCATCTGATCTTTCAATATTTGGGCATTAATTCATGATTAAACTCCAGGTACGCCTTCATTTATTGTTTGCAACATTTTTTATTCATTAGATGTTATTATACATTACATTGTAATTAATATGAGTTCTTCATCTGAGTGTTGTTGTACTTCCTAACCATACATGTGAGGACACCTATCATAAGTTTCGTAGGGGGAAGTTCGTTAACTCATTAACTCATGTTTTTTCCATGATAACTCTTGCGTAAGTAGTACTGCGCAGTCATTTTGCAATTAGATGATGTGACAACCCCAAATATTGTGAAATTCTCTACTAAGTTTTTAATTTTTCAAACCCAACTCATATTCCCAGCTCTGATTTTTCAAAACTTCTCCTCTGTTTTAATCCCCAGAACCCTATACCAAGCATTTATCTAGCATTATTCAGTCCTAAGATTAGGCATAATACAAGGCAACACAAGAGGAAAGAATTTTTATTGAGAATATAGATAGCAGAGTTTTGAAAGAGATGTTTTCAATTGCAGAGGAAGGTTTGAGTGATTTAGATTTTTTGGGGTCCAGATTTTTTTGATAACAATGGGAGGACCACCCATACGCCATGAGCCAGGGGATCATTCATCTTTATTGCAGGATCAAGAAAGTGTCCAAGTCTTTAACCGTGTGGGCTAGCTTACTTATTTTGTCAGGCTCTTTGGTTACGATGAGGTTATAAAAGTGGAATTCTTGCGCACTTATAGCAATGGAGTTGCTTATGTGAAGGGATTAACGGTGGAAGCTTTAGAAGCACAAATTGCAGAGGTTTCAGGACTTCTTGCTACAGGTGAAGTGTTTTCACATGAGCATGATGCACGAGTAGACATGGAATAATTCTCCTTGCCTAAAGATAATGCATTGGAAACCAGTAAGCAGGGGGCGAAGAGAACATCTCTTCCGAAGGATTACTCTTGACTGGTTGTCCATGTGATAACGTACATTAATTGTGAAGGGAAATTTTCCTACTTGCATGTTGTGCATTTTAAATTGTTAAGTCATTTACGGCATGACCACCTTGTCAATGTACCCAATTTCTTATATTCTTTGTTGTAACTAAGCTCAGAAGAAGTTAGAAAGGAGAAGTTAAATGCAGCTACTCACCACGGGTTGATAAAAGTTTTGGTAGAGAGGTATTTATGGGATAGTTCTCTTATGACATGGGAAGAATTTATCGCCGCACCCCATGTGCAATTACGAGGAGAAGAGGCACAAACTGGATTACAAGAAACACAATAAAATGCTCCTAAGAAAGATACACCTGATGAGGACAAAACCATTATTCTGGAGCCCATGCATGAAATTCCATCTTCTTCAAAGGCTGAAACAAAGAAAACCACTTTGGTTTGTTAGGATTGGATTATACTGAGAGGGGGGTGAATCATTATTATAGCACTTAATTAAATTCTTCAACCATTTAAACATTAACCATAAACTTGCAGTAAAGAAAAGAATATAAGCAAATGACACAGTACTCATAACACCATATTTTGTTTTTGAGGAAACCCTAACCAAGGGAAAACCCCAGTGGGGATGGTACCCACTGTGTGTGTGGTTATTGTACCTATTTAAGAAAGACACAACACTTCAATAGATCATTGCATTAGTGAAAAAGGGGTTAGATGAGCATATAAATCCACTAAAATTGACCTATTGCTTTCTAACTAGGAAGAGTATGAAAAACAACATAATAGCCCTCAGATTATGCCTCTTTCAGTGACATATACATCCTAGCATGAAAGATTTGAGTTAAAATGAGAAAAATATCTAAATAACATGCATTTTAGAAAGCATGAAACTAACAATGCATAAACATGAAACCTGAAATATGATATGAGTCTAGGTGTATTCTCATAGCATAACAATGCAATTTTAATCTAAGATGAAGGCTTATTTGTGCTCAAAAAACTCCTATTTATAGAAGAATGAGGAGAGAGAGGGGGGACAAGGTGCATTAATGAGTTGAAAATATCATTAATGGTGTGTAAGAAGAAATAAATTCCAAAGGCATTCAATAGGCATGGGGGAGACATGGGCTTAAGGAATCTACATTAATGAGGCATTAATGAGAGCCTTAAAGAAGCATGGGAAGGGTGTAAGAGGGTGGCTTGAGAAAGTGGACTTGAGGAAAGGATTCTTGAGATTCCTTGACTTTCTCAAGTGGGTGGAGTCCTTAATCACTCCTTAATGGAATGTGACAACATTAGGAGGTGGGTCAGAAAAGAATTAGGATTAGAATTAGATTAGCATGGGGTGAATGGGTTGAGATAGGTTCAAAGCTAGGGTCAAAGTGGTTGAAGTGGGTTAGGTTAGGGGTTTAGAGGGATATTAATGAAATGAATTAAACTTATTTAATTCATTCAAAAATACGATATTAATTATTTAAACAATTAATTGCTTTTTAATAATCAATAGGACTATAGCCAATTTAATTAAATTAATTAGGCTACTGGAATGGGTTCATTTGCAAGTGAACAATTGATTTACGGATTTCATTTAATTCCTTTATGATTAAATACTATATTCATGTTTGAATTTGATTTGAATTAATTGGTTTGAATTGATTTGAATTGTATGGCTGTATTAGTTAATATAATTTTGTGATAAAAAAACACCTAGGAGATTAAATATGAAGAATGAATTATGCCAATGTAACATTGTCGTGACATAATTGGGGGTATGATCACACTTAGGGAAAATAGGGTCTATAGTCAGAACATACCAAATCTAGGTGGTTACATTTGCCCCTCTTTGAATTGATGTGCGAGTAGCGCATTGATTCAAAGAAAGTTTTTGATTTTGACTTCAGAAAGATTGAGAATTTTGCTCATGATCGAATGAAATGCCTGATGAGATCAGTCTCACACTTGATAGAACTAAACTGATAGAATTGACTTTGAACTTGGTTGTCATCCAAAGGTCAATAAAATATTTTTAAAGATACCAATTTTGAACTTGGTTGTCTTCCAAAGATTGATAATACTAATTTTGAACTTGGTTGTCGTCCAAAAGTCAGTAAGAAGCTTCCAGGAGCTTAATAAGAATCTTTTGAAATGAGGAAACACAAGATATCCAACTTATAAGAACCAAACCTTTCTATCCAAAAGTTTTGACTTAGTCAAGGAAACTATCATGCCCCCAGTTTGTTTGATAATGAAGTCATTTTAATGTTGTTTCGAGAAAAAATTTAATTGATGATAGTGTGATCATGCCCCCTCAGGAACGAAATCGAAGGAAAAGAATAAAATCCCTCTGTTGAAATGATGTATCACTTGCAGGAAGCGGTTAGGGAAAGAATAGAGTAGAAGAAGTGAAAAAGAGGGTGTGTTAAGAGTAAACGCACGAGTACCAAGTTAATCACACTTTAAAAGTGAGTTTGATTTTGTTCCCAATTGATCAGAGATTTTGGGAAGCATGGATATGTAAATATCTTGGATTTCAGATGAATAAAATAGAAATTATTTTTGAGCTCAAGTCCTTATGTTGTTCTTTGTAAAAAAAGAAGCATGCAATCCCTAAATGCATCTATATGCAGACTCTTAGGACTGTCACTGATTTGCAGATATTTGGACATTTTTATCATCATTGGGCAGTTTTTAGAATGGATACCTTATAATAGTACAACAATCACCAATACCCACTAATATTATGAAAGTATGAATACTATGTTTTATTGAAATGTCAGAAAATAGACTTAGGCATCAAGGCATAGAAGCCAGGATGACAAGATAATCACCTTCCTTTCAATATACCAGATTCTATGTAAGGAAAGATATTGGACCCACAATGACCTTGAAAATTCATATCCTTGGATACATTATGCTTTGTATACCTTAGTGAGAATCTGAGGTACAAAACAGACAAGAAAATCATTCACAAACTCACTATAGTTTACACATAACAAAGATCGAGATATATGTGGCTATCCACCCATAGTGGCAGCTCTTACCATAAACATCCAAGTTATGTGAAATTTATAGGATCATTTGGAACAATCACCATATGCAGAAAACCAAGAAAATGTTATTGCCCCCTTTCCTTGCGACTCTTTGTCTTTGTGCAAACATCATGGAGTAACTCAGAAGACATAACAACCATCAATTGTGAATCAATCAAATAAAATTCATAATTGCTTAGATGCCCCCAGTGAAAACATCATGGGTTCATAAAAGAGTCATAATCAGACCAAGATCAAACTGTGTTTAGGTAGTATTGATAAATACTATGGATTCATTTTTCAACAATCAAAAAGTAGGAATTCAAGCAAATAGGTGTTCCATGTCTGTGAAGAAGTTCATTCCTATTTGCAATCTAATATAGGTCGTAGGAACATCATTCATGTTAGTGCAATGTTTGTGTCATCCTTGTTTTGTGAAAGTGATAGTGGTAGTGAAAGTATCAGGAAGTATCATATTACAAGACAAACCATCTATGACGACCTAGCAGATGCAACCTATCAGATTGGAAAAGATGCCCCCAGTGCAGAATGACTTGATCCTAAGACAGAAATGCAGACAAATCCCAAGCGAGGATAAGATAGTCATTTTAGGAAATGAAGTCAGTGTTTTAGCACAGGTGTAAATGTGAAGTCTTAGCATCATTGATGATTTGATAGATGGAGTGCAGAACACAAGTGACGCCTGATTGCCAGATTTTCACCACTTGGCAAGATCATTTCTTTCTTTTTGCTACCAAGATGCCTGTTTTACCAGGTTGTCATCAAGGCACTTTTCTCTTTTTCAATTTTTTTCTTTTTTGAATGTTTTTGTAGTACCAAGGCGCCTGTTTACCAGGTTTTCACCAAGGATACCTTTCTTCAGGACTTTTTCCATTGTTTTTGGATTTCTTCACGATCAATTTTCTGAATGTTTTTGGTATTTTTTGAGAACTATTTCTTTGTACAGGCTCTATTAGCCGAACATTAAGCGTAGAACCGCTTCAAATGTAGATTATTGATAGGATCTGGAAGAATGTCCACCTCAAGTGTAGCCAACTGATAATCTCCAGTCCCAAAAGTAGTAGTGATAACATAAGGTCCCAACTAATTAGGTTCAAACTTTCCTTTCTGCTCTCTGTTAGGCTGGTTTTTAGGATTCTATTTTAAGACGAGATCTCCCACTTCAAATTTTCATGGTTTGACCTTCTTGTTGTAGCCTTTGGACATACGTGCTTGGTACACCTTCAGATGGTCAAACACCTATTGTCTACGCTCATCTAGTAGGTCCAAATAATTCACCCTATCGATGTGGTACTACTCATCAGTAATAAGACCTTGTAAAGATATCTGCAAAGATGGGATTTCAACCTCAATAGGTAGTACTACTTCAGCGCCATAGACTAGAGAAAATGGTGTGGCTCTAGTTGGTGTTCTGATGCTTGTTCTATAGGCCCATAGTGTCGGATTTAGTTGTAGATTCCAACCTCTGCCAGACTTACTTACAGTTTGGCATAGGATTTTGAGAATATTCTTATTAGATGCCTCAGCATGTCCATTACCTTGAGGATAATAGATTAAGGAGCAATGTTGAGTGATGTGGAACTGTTCACAAAGGTTATTAATATCTTGATTTTTAAATTGGACCCCATTATTTATTACAATTGATGAGGGTATCCCATATCTATAGATAATGTAGTTCAAAATGAACATAGCCACCTATTTTCCAGTGGCTTTGATTAGCGGCATGGCCTCGACCCACTTTGTAAAATACTCAGTGGTCGTAATGATGAACTTGTGTCCATTTGAAGAATTGGGATATATTTGTCCAACCAAGTCAAAGGCCCATTGCTGAAATGGCCAATGTGTAATGAAAGGTATAAGTTCTCTGGTAGGAGCATGGATGATATTTTCATGTGTCTAACATTTATGACATGTTTTTGAGAATTGAATAGCATCTTTTTCTATGGTAGGCCAGTAACAGCCAACTCTGAGCAGTTTTTTAGCTAACGAAAAGTCATTCGAGTTTGATCCACATACACCTTCATGGACTTATTTTAGTGCGAGATCAGACTCTTCGAGTTCTAAACATCTAAGAATTGTACCATCTAGACCTCTTCGATCTAAGTTATTAGTTATGAGGACATAACGTGATGTTGTCCTAATTAGGGCTCTTTTCTCATTTTTGGATAGATTGTTAGGAATAGTTTGGTCAGTGAGATAGGCAATGATATTAGCATACTGAGATTGGTCTGGAGAGTTTAAAGCATAGATTACTTGCTATTCAGGGGTATCAAAGGTAGGATAGGATAGTTCTTCCACCAATAAGTCATAGTGGAACTGATGTTCCTCCAATTGTAACATGGATGCCAATGTAGCCATAGCATCTGTAGCTTTATTCTTTGTTCTGGGTATCTGCTAGAATGTTATGAAGATAAAGTATTTCATTAGGTTGTCAACCAGTTGCTTGTAGGGTGTCAACTTTTCATCTTTTGTCTGGTAATCTCCATTAACTTGATTGATAATGAGCTGGGAGTCACCATACACGTGTAACTCTATAATCTTCTATTTCATGCCAAGCTTAAGACCGTTGACGAGTGCCTCATATTCTAAAATGTTGTTCGTGCATGGGAACATCAATTTGTAAGACTTGGGTATCTTGTATCCTTAAGGAGTTATGAATAGAACTCCTGACCCAGAGCCTTGTTGTGTGAAAGAACCATCAAAGTACATCTTACATGGGTACTCAATTAGATGCATAATTGTTTCATCGGGGAATTCGATCCTTAGAGTTTCATCATCTTGAAGCGGTGAATCAACTAGTTGATCAGCGAGGACTTGTCCTTTAATAGCTCTTCGGTCTACATACTCAATGTCAAATTCACTTAGAATGAGGACCCATTTTGCTAATCATCTTCTTAATGTTGTTTTTCTCAAAAGATATTTCAGGGGATCAATCTTAGCAATGAGCCTTACTGTATGAGAGAGCATGTAGTGTCTCAATTTTTTTGATGCAAAAATGACTTATAAGCATGCTTTTTCAATAATGTTGTAATTGAGCTCATAGGAGACTAGCATTCTACTGATGTAGTAGATAGCTCTTTATTTGTTCATTTCATCCTCTTATGCTAATAATACTCCTAGTGATGTAGTTGTAGCTAAAATATACAGGAGTAATGGCCTTCCATGAATAGGTGCCATAAGAATAGGAGGAGTAGCCAGGTACCCTTTTAGTTCTCTGAAGTTGGCTTCACAGTGCGCATCCCACTTGAAGCTGACCCCTTTATGTAGTAATTTGGTAAAGGGTTGTGCTCTGTCAGCAAGTGGTGACATGAACCTCCTAATTGATTAGATTCTCCCTTGTAACATCCTCATTTGACTGATGTTGCATGGAGGAGTCATCTCTAGAATACCTTTCACCTTTGCAGGATCTACCTCAATTCCCTTTGCTGAAACTATGAACCCTGAGAGTTTAACTGATTGGACGCCAAAGGCACACTTCTTTGGATTGAGCTTGAGTTGGAATTTCTCCATTTGATCCAAGATCTTTCTCAAGTCAACAATGTGTGTGCTCCTTTCTTTAGATTTGGCTAAGGTGACATCCATGTAATCTTCCATGTTTTTATGCATCATATCGTGGAATATAGCAATCATTGCTCATTGATATATAGTACCAGCATTCTTTAACCCAAATGGCATGACATTCCAGCAAAAGGTCCCCCATGCACATGTAAATGCAATTTTCTCTTGATCCTCAAAGGCAATTTTTATCTGATTTTAGCCCGAGAAACCATCCATTAGTGAATACATTTGGTAGCCTGTTGTGAGCTCTATGATCATGTCAATGTTAGGTAGCAGGAATTCATCCTTAAGACATGCTTTGTTTAAGTCTCTAAAGTTCGTACATATCCTGATATATTTATTGGATTTAGACACGGGGACCACATTGGAGATCCATCCTGCGTAGGCAAAGACTCTGATAAATCCAACTTTCAACAATTTCTCTAGATCTGATTTTACTAGCAATGCAACATGAGGATGCATCTTTCTAATTTTTTGTTTCATAGGCTTGATCCTGGGAGCTATATATAAGTGGTGCATGATTAGATTAGGATCTAGTCTAGGCATATCCATATAAGACCATGCAAAGTTGATATTTTTTTATTTTAGGAACTCTGTAAATTGTGTCTTCTCCTCTTCTGACAAATATTGTGCAAGGTGTACTATTTGAGGATCTTCAATGGTGCCCAAATGTACTAGTTGTGTTGGTTCAATCAGAACTGAAGACCTTTCCTGAAAGTGTTCGAGGAGGATATCAAGAATCTCATCCTTTGGCGCCTCTAAGAGGTTTTCACCATTGGATACGTCTTTTATTTTTACTATTTTAGGATCTGACACTGCCACAATGTGATTTTCACTATCAGTCCCCTTTTTATTTTTATTTTTCAATGTTTGACTGAGAAACCCGATATCCTCCTGTGACATGTTCTCACTCCTTGCATTGGTGGAAGAAGGGTAAGGTTCACAAGAATTGAGATAGAAAGCTATGGTGTAGTCATTGGGGAAGTCGAGAATAGGGGTAGGATCTGTACTAGTCCAATCAATGAGGTCTGGGTGTACCAAAGATAAGGAATCAGACTCTAGGAAGGACAGCATTGCGTTAGCATCAAGACCATTAACCGACATGACATGTTTCATTAAGTTAATTTCTTCAATGTTTATATCAATAAGAGTTAGATCTTCATAAAAATGGTCATTGTTAGTCATATGGGGACCAAACTCTAGTGACTCTTCATTAGAACTATCATCTTCATCTCTCCGTAAAAGGAGGCTTCTTTCTTGTCTCCTTAGAACTTCTTCTAGACTTAGGAAAGCACTAGTCTTTCCATCCCTGGGGGGAGAAGGAATTCTTCTTCTGCTTTAGGATTATCAGTGTCATTGGGAGTAGTGTTAGACTGTTCATGAGGAGCTAAGGGAGCCGCAAACATGTGAATTGTATCTATTTCAATATCTTCAGTGGTGACAGATAGCTCATCCCATTCATAATCATGAGAGTCAGTGACCTCATCATCAGATCTATTTAAGTATTCAGCAATAGTTATCTAGTGTACTTAGTTAGCTATATGTGGATCAAAGTGTGGTAGATCAAGAATATGTGAAACCGTGACCAATTTCCCCCAGTAAGGATGTAAATCCTGTCGTCAAGGTGTGCTTTCTGTAGTTCTTGCTATTAAGGGTATTTCTGAATTATTTTTTGTTGAGTCTCCTACCTCTTGAATGGGAGGCTGTGCTAACGAGGGGGTGTGAAGATCTTGTGGTACCTCAAAGCTGGGTACATAGCGCTCTCCTTGATAGTTGGGATTCTCGGTGCAAACATGTAGTAACCTTTCATAGGACCACTGCTCTAGTTCATATGTTTCATCACTCCCTTTGTATGAGGTTGGACTATCTTTTTAAGCAGGATTGTCAGTTTTAGTATTAAAACCCAGTCCTGTTTTGTCTCTGGTATTTTGGAATTCCATGGGTATAGGCTCAATAAGTCCTCTGCCTGTGTCATTTAGAGGTCCCTTTCCTTTGTATCCCATCTGTTTGAGGAAATCATATCCCTTTCCATACTGTCCTGGGGATCATGTTTGACCTCAGCTTTGTTAGAATAGTCCCAAAGGATAACTGAGAGGGGGTGTGAAACATTTATCAGCTATTTTATTTATGTTCTTTGCTTAGATATCAATTAACATAAAGTAAATGCTCATTCAGATAACACAATGGGGAACACAAAAATTTTGGTTACGGGGAAACCAAATAGGTAAAAACCCCAATGGGAATTAGCACCCACAAAGAACTATACTTGTTTATAATAATCCATGTTAGAAGATCTTGCAACCCTGTTAGGAGTTGTTCTTTATAATGCAATAAGTATAGTGACCTAGTTAAGGGTCTGACTTTGTTAGGAGTCTTTTACAAGTAACCCTGTTAGGGGTGAGGAATCAATATCCAAAAGCTCACTGCTTCAATGGTGAAGGCTACAACCTTCTATAAAATAGATATACACTATATCTAATAATGAACTATAGAGTAGACCTATTGTCTTGATCAGTTCCAATGTATTATATGCTTTCACTGCTTCTTCACATATATCCTTGATGAATGAAACACAACTGATATTCTAATTTGTAATTTTTATGTCTTTTCTTATCATTCACACTTAGATTTCAACAAATGAACTATTATAAGTATCTTCTCCAAACGATGTGATCTTCATCGGCTCAAGGAGTCCCTTCACTACTTCTTTAGTCGACCATATCAACCACGCAATCAGATTTGAATCGAGCAACTCAAACTGGATGGACACGACGCTTCACAAATTCGACTCCACCAAATCAACTCCAACATTACGATTCTGTTAGAACATGTTTTGCGCCTTTAGATAATTATCTTTAACTCATAACTAAACATGAATACAAACACACATATGCCAAAGATAGGTGCAACTCAAGAAATAATTTTATTATGTCGGCTCTTCTCAAATAGTCTTCTATCGCTATAAATGTCATAACTAAATAACATAACTTAACTGAAACTTCATATCTGACTCAGTGTGAATGCACATAGCATCTAGAACATGTATACACCATGTAAACAAACATGCATAGCTCTAGAACATCTGTACTGATAATTGCATATAGAACACTATTGTATATTATATGTTGTCATCAATGACAAACATACAATCAATTATTTGCATAGAAGAAAATCTCCAACAATCTCCCCCTTTGACATTGATGGCAACATATGATATCATCAAGTCAAAGTGTCTTCCTTATTTTTACAATATCCTCATCAAAAGTTCCTCTACACTGCTGCTCTGTATACTCCCCCAGAGTATATGCTCCCCCTTACTAATACTCACCCTTTGACATCAATGACAAAGGGTGTTAAACACCATTAAGCACAGGTACTACTCCAGAAGTAGAGTAGTCAACCATTCATCAGTCACCAAGGACTGGTGTTTCTTGTTGCATCATCTAATCAGACTTAGGAAAGGGAATTACTCCCAACTTCTCCTTGAGATACTCAAAAGTATCTTTTGATAGAGGCTTTGTGAAAATATCTGCCAACTGTTCTTTAGTGCTCACATAGTCAAATTTTACTTCTTTGTCTGCAAATTTTTCTCTTAAAAAATGGTATTTGATCTCAATGTGTTTTGTCTTTGCATGCATCATAGGGTTCTTTGACATATTGATAGTGCTAGTGTTATCACATTGAATAATAATAGGATAATTAATCTAAATGCCAAAGTCTTTAACCATCTTCTTGATCCAAACCATTGTTGAACAATTCAATGTTGTTGCAACATACTCAACTTTTGTTGTTGACTAAGAGATACAATTCTACTTCTTGCTTGTCCAAGAAACCAACCTGTCTCCAAGAAATACTGCTCCTCCTAAGGTACTCTTCCTATCATCAATACAACTTGCCCAATCTGCATCTGTGTACACATGAAGTTGTACATTCTCTAATTTGGGATACCATAAACCGTAGTTTATAGTTCGCTTTAGATATCTAAATATTCTCTTTATTTCCATTAGGTGATTTTGTTTAGGTTCAGCTGCAAATCTACCAACAATGCCAAGTGCATTAGAAATATCAGGTCTTGATTGAGTAAGATATATAAGTTTTCCAATCATGGATTTGTACAATTTCTTGTCAACTGTTGTGGAATCATCATCTTTAGAAATCTTGTTTCCTATTATCATAGGAGTGCATACTGGCTTACAGTCTTCCATCTTGAAATTTTTCAGTATCTCCTTCACATACTTAGGCTGATTGATGAATATGCCTTTGTTTGTTTGTTTTACATTCAATCCAAGAAAGTATTTGATAAGTCCAATCATGCTCATTTCAAATTTACTTTTCATTTCTTTGGCGAATTCTGCACTAAGTTTGTCATTACCTCCAAAGATAATGTCATCAACAAAAATAGCAACGAGTAGTAGTCCTTCATCTGTCTCTCTTATGAATAAGTTACAGTCTGCTGCTCCTTTTATGAATCCTATCTTGGTTAAGTAACCATCAAATCTCTCATACCACAATCTTGGGGCATGTTTTATTCCACAAAGTGCTTTCTTTAATCTGCATACCATGTCTAGTTTATTTGAAAGTTTGAATCCTTTAGGTTGCTCTATGTAAACTTCTTCCTTCAAGTCACCATTCAGAAAAGCTGACTTGACATCCATTTGGTATACCTTAAAGTTATTGAATGTTGCATAGGCCAAAAATAGCTTGATAGCTTCAATTCTGCTCACAGGGGAAAATGTATCAGTGTAATCTATGCCTTCTCTCTACGCATATCCTTTACACATTAATCTTTCATTGTTCCTTACCACTGTACCTTCTTCATTCATTTTGTTCCTGAATATCCACTTTGTTCCAATCATATTGTTGTCATCAGGTCTAGGGACCAGTTCCCATGTTTCATTCTTGATTATTTGATCTAATTCTTCTTACATGGCACCTTTCCAATATGAATCTTTGCACGCATCTTCAACACTTAAGGGTTGAATCTGTGAAAGTAGGCATATCTCTTCATTAGTGGTTGAACCCTTTTCTCTAGATCTTGTCAATACTTTTGCGCTCTGATCTCCAATGATATCTTCCTTAGAGTGGTATTTGGATGTGTATCTTGATTTCTTAGGAGTGATATTTCATATGTAATATGTGATTCTTCTTCACTTGGTTCAGGATTGTTACATGAAACATCAATATAGTCAAACATTTCTCCAATAACTGTGTCCTTATTGATGGGTCTGGGCTCATCTTCAATCATGGGAACATAGTCATAATATCTTTCTTGAATCATAAATTTCTCATCAATCTTTACATGAGTACTTTCAATTATCTTCTTTAATCTTAGATTAAAACATCTATAGGATTTTCGTTTAGTAGAGTAACCAAGAAAAATACCTTCGTCACTTCTAGCATCAAACTTGCCAATGTTATCATCCCTCTTGATGTAGAACTTGCTTCCAAAGATTATGAAGTATTTTACAGTGGGTACATTACCAAACCAAAGTTCATAGGGTTCCTTGTCTATGCCTGGCCTTAATTGTATTCTATTGATAGTGTAAACTATTGTATTGACCGCATCTCTCCAATAGGTATGAGTAACCTTTCCTTCAATCATGATAGTGCATGTTGTGTCAAGTATTATTTTGTTCCTTCTTTCTGCAATCCCATTCTACTGAGGGGTTCTAGATGAACTTAACTGTCACTTGATTCCATGTTCTTCACATTAGTCATAAAACTGGTCAGAGGTGAATTCTCCTCCTCTATCAGATCTCAGACATTTTGTCTTTAATCTAGATTCATTCTCAACCTTAGCTTTGAAAACTTTGAACTTCTCAAAAGCTTCAAATTTGTCTTTTAAGAACGCAACCCACATCATCCTTGAGAAATCATCAACAAACAAAATGATATACCTTTCTCTGTAGTATGATCTTGTTTGAGTAGGTCCACATAGGTCTGTATGTATCAGATCTAATTTGTTTTCTACATAGTCTTGTTTGCTCCTGAATGAGGTCCACACATGCTTCCCCATCACACATTCCCTGCACATGGTATCAACTGGTCTTGCAATGCTTGGAAGATATCTTACTACTTTAACATTGCTTATCTTCACTATATTGTCAAAGTTGATATGACAAAGTCTCTTGTGCCATAACCAACTGTCATCCACTTTTGCAACAAAACAAATAACATCTTAATTGAGCTGAAAAAAATTACCTTTTCTTTTCCAGCCTGATGCAATCATGTCTCCTTATTTGTTGTTAATGATGCACTTGTTGTCTTTGAATTCCAAATGATATCCTTTGTCAAGCAGTTTTCCAACACTTAGTAAGTTGTGATTTAGCCCATCAACATAAAGAACATCATATGTTTTGTTCTTTCCATCTAAGGTAATAGAGCCTCTGCCTATGATAGGTTTCAGAGTGTTATCTCCAAATCTATCCATGCCACCTTTGTACTTGTCAAGATGTAAAAATTTGTCTTTGTCTCCTATCGTGTGGTGTGAGTATTTGCTATTAATGATCCAGTCTGTTCTGATGTCATCTTTTGATATTAATGCTAATTCTTGTTATTTATCTTCATCTTCTTTGTCCATTTTCTCAAGTATCTTCTCAATGTCTTTAATTGCAACAAAAAAAATTTCATCTTCACCTGAATCATCATCAGTTACACCATCTTTGGCAAGATAACATTCCTTGGTGTACTTGGGCATGTAATCTGATCTGAACTTATTGACTCTTGTAGGACACTTAGATGCAAAGTGACCAACTTTGTTGCATGAAAAACATTTGAATGGTAGTTGTCCTTCATATTTCCCTTTACCTTTCCTTTCTTTCTTGGCAATCATAGCAATGATTTCTTCTAGTTCTGTATCCACTTCTTCATTGTTACTAGACCTTCTTATAGGTTTCTTGTTATGAACTGAGGCTTTGAAAGCTATCTCACTTTTAGGTTCTGTCTTCAATCTAGATATCTCAAATGCAGATATTTTGCTTATCAAAGTTTCCCTCTTGAAGTCTTTTGAAAATTGCATAGTCTCATCTAATATATTGATCTTGCTCTCATAAGTTGTTGTCAATGTGGTCATTAACTTGTCCATTATATCTTCTTTTGATATTTCTCCACCATTGTTTCTTATACCTGATACTACTTCATTAATCCTCTGATTATAAGCTCTAATATTTTATTCAGGTAACATCTCTAAATTGTTGTATCTTTTCTTCCATGTCTTTCTGCGCGCATTGTTTTCTTGAATGTCTCCTTAAAACATATCTTCTAAGTATTTCCAAATAGATTATGCTTTGTCTACCTTGATCTTAGAAAATTCACTGTCGGATAGGGCACTGATTAAGGATTCTTTGGCTATTGCATTATGAGTGAATACTTTCTTTTGTTTAACTATAGATTCATCTTCTGCAAGGTCCTTCAAGGTGGGAACTTCAATTTCTTGAGTGGAAATCTCATAGATCTCAAATCCAATGCACTGAAGATGTTCTTCAAGTCAAGATAGGTTTCTCCATCTAACTTAGGACTCTCCTTCCTGAAGTATGCCATCTAATCTACCTTAAGTTGTTAGGCTTTCTCTCCAAGGCACTTGCCTCTGATACCAATTGTTAGAATAGTCCCAAAGGATAACTGAGAGGGGGGTTGAATTAGTTATTAGCTGTTTTATTTATGTTCTTTGTTTAGATATCAATTAACATAAAGTAAATGCTCATTCAGATAACACAATGGAGAACACAACAATTTTGGTTACGGGGAAACCAAATAAGTAAAAACCCCGGAGGTAATTAGCACCCACAAATAACTATACTTGTTTATAATAATCCTTGTTAGAAGATCTTGCAACCCTATTAGGAGTTTTTATTTACAATGCAATAAGTATAGTGACCTGGTTAAGGGTCTGACCCTATTGTAAAGGAAGAAAAATTAGGTTCACCAAAATGTAAAGGAAGAAAAAGGGGGGAAAAATAATGGTAAATGGTAAATGCCCTTAAACCTACTTTACATTTAATTGAAGATTTTTGGATTGTATGTTATAATTATGATTAAGGAGAAGATAAGATATTCCTTTTTTATTCCCCAGATGCACAAATGAAGGATCTGTTGGAGATTTGATTCTGAATAGTTGATTGATTATATGTTTGTCATTGATGACAACATATAATACACAGTAGTACTTCTATGTACTTATCAATATGATTACATGAAGACTAGTGTGGATAGATACATGTTGTTGACATGTTTACTATGCTATGTTCATACACACAGACCCAGATATAAAGTTTCAGTAAAGATATGTAATTCTGTTATTAACGGTTACAGTTCTGGAAGAATAACAGTTTAAGACCGACGTATGTAACGTGTTGATCAAGTTGTTCCTATCTTCAGGATATGTGTGTGTATATTCATGATGAGTTATGAGTTGTTGATATTAATCTAAATGTTCCAAACATATTTCAAGAAGATTGCAAAGTTATGATTAATTTGGTGAAGTCAACTTAGTGAAGCGACGCGTCTATTTATTTAGTACTTGCACGGTTGTAATTATGCTTGCGCGCTTAGTAGAGCCAACAAGGATGTTAAGAAGAGTCATCCTACAAGTCCCATGATCTCATACTTGGTGTATGTACTTATAGAAGGTCATTTGTGATAAGAAGAGTTGCGAAAGCCAGAGATTGACAAGCAGAGCAGAGTGTTGATACAGCAGAGCTATATTTATCATATGTTGATAATATAGATGTTTATGTTGAAGCATTCAGAATACATATTATATTGTTATATTTCTTTACAAGAGGTTAAAGCATGGGCGCATAAAAGGAACTGATCAGACAAGCAATGTCACAAACAGCAGTTCATCTTGTTGATACAGTGTGTATCAAATAACCAGAAGGTTGTAGCCTTCACCACTTGGACAGTGAGTCCTTAGATAGTGAGTCCTCCACCCCTAATAGGGTTATTGTAAAAGACTCCTAATAGGGTCCGACCCTTAACCAGGTCACTATACTACTGCATTGTAATGTACAACTCCTAATAGGGTTGGAAGATCTTTTAACAGGGATCACTATAAACAGTACAGTTCTTTGTGGGTACTAATTCCCACCGGGGTTTTTACCATTTGGTTTCCCTGTAACCAAATTGATGTGTTGTGTAAAATTTTATCTGTATGTGCATTTACTTTGTATCAATCTAGATTAATAAGTATAAGATAAAGATTTAAATTTGTAGATAACTGATTCACCCCCCCCCCCTCTCAGTTATCTCTGAAGTATTCTAACAATTGGTATCAGAGCCAAGTGCCTTGGAGAGAAATCCTAATAGATTAAGGTAGATTAGATGGCATACTTCAGAAAAGAGAGCCC
>MU225667.1:371389-405286 GCA_018584345.1 Thuja plicata
TTGCAGATAACTGATTCCCCCCCCCCCCCCTCTCAGTTATCTTTGAAGTATTCTAACAGGATCCAAGTTGATCAATCCAAGAGAAGGATTAATGCACAAATGAATCAATCATTTGGGAATGAGATAAGAGAAGAAGATCTTAAATTTTTTTAATTGATTATATAGATATTATATATGACATTAATTAAAGAAATAGGAGAAATGTACTAACCTTAAATAATTTCATATCAAAGAATGTTATTTTCTGAGGTTTGTACTCTATTTCTGGAAAAAATGAAGTATGATCCAGAACCCAGAAATCTTTTTCCGATCTGACACCATCTTATGAAAAAGGTCAACCTTGACCCAAAAATGTCAACCCTGACCCAATAATGTCGATCTTGACCTGCACAGGTTCGACAGAGAATCTGTTCGCGGAGTCTGAAAGAAAGCCAAAAAGGGTATCCATATCTGAGTCCAAATCTGCAGTCCCGAACCTATACCTACAAGAAAAAGAGATTTTTTTTTTGGGAGGAGGGGTTTTCCTCAGTCAAACCCCAGTTTTGGAATTAACCTCAAATATATGTAATTGAAATTGCAGAAATAAACAAAAAATGCATAAATTCACCTTGCTTGTAAAATTCCTTGTGGAGGATTCGAATCCTTCAATCCATAAGTATGTATGCACCAATGGATCTAGAATGTGGAATGTATAATGTAGGATATCTTCAATCTCTTGCTTGTAGATCTCCAACACCAAGTCTTGAATGGGTTCTTGGTTATGAAGAGGCTTGGAAGAAGATGGATGGAGAGATCACCAAAAGGGCACTATGTGACTTGAATCCTTCAATGGCCTCCCATGGATCTCTTTGAATGCTTGAAGGATTGATGGTGGATGAATCCTTGCTTCAAATATTTCTTGATTTCTTGCTTGAATCTTCACTTGATGATGGTTCTCAATTGCTCAAGAATGGTTAGGCTTCAATGGAGGACTTAGAGAAAATGAGGGGAGAAAGGTTCTCTTTTATATGGAATTAGGGCACAATATTCTAAGGAGGCCGACATAGGAGAATTAAATTCTCATTAAATCCTTTACCCCTAGGAGAGGACCTATATTAATTATAATTTAGGAATCAACGCTTCAAAACCTGAAACAACCGACCTGGAAGAGGGAAATGACTTTTGCAAAGACCGACATCCAGAAACTGTGGGACCCCAAGATTTGAACCCTGGGTCAAGGTCGAGGTTGACCTTGACCTAGGTCGGGGTCAAGGTCGACCTTGACCTATTTCAGGGTCGAGGTTGACATAGACCAAAAAGGTCAACCCTGACCTTGAGGTCCAATTTCTCAGGTCTACAGCCCAGAATGCAGAAATTAGGTTGGAAGGAAGTGGAAAGAGGGGAAAAATAGGGGGAAAAGTCAGGTCTAAATCAGGAACCCATTCAAGGTGCTTGATATGACCCCAAACCACTTACTTGGAAGGCTAAACAATTCTATAATGGAAGTGCTTCCATTTTTCGACTATACATTTAGCCCCCACTTTAGCAAGAGTGTGAGCTCAACGCAAACTCTTGGTAAAGGAGAACATACAACATTATTGGAATCAAAAGGGAAAAATAAATCCTCAAGCCCCCAAGGGACTTATGTCTTTATCAACCCTAATATCATGATAAGAGAGACATCACTTAGTTAAGAAGAGAGAGAAAAGGGTGTGATTATCTTGCCCAATGAGAACTTATGTCCCATTGTGAACCACACAAAAAGAGTAACTAGAAAGATGAAGTTGAACTGCCTAGAAAATGTGGCTACTCACTAGTCAACCCATCAGGGAGATCCATTCTTAAAGGGATCAAAAAAATTGTAAATTAAAAACTAGCGGGATCGAGAGATCCGTGTAAATTTAAACTGGAGGTTTCAAGAGATCCTAAAAAAAGAGGTAAAAATGTCCATGCTTTAAGGATTAGTTTTTAATCCATAAAGGGAAAAGTTTTAAATGCTTGAAAACTATTTTGAATGTGTGTGTGTGCAAAAAGTGAGTAGAGTGTACGCCCCCACGTTAAAGTCATTGCTAACACTTTAATAGGAGCAATGGTTTTAATGGAAACATAAACAACTCTATGAATTACGTTTCCATTGCGAGATGCCCCCAAAGGAAGACAAATCAAGGGAAATAAAAACATAAACATGCATAAAAAAACAAGAGGGATCTACCTAATGTGGGGTTAGTATGATCATAAGATAACATGTATATAGAAATATGATATTATTGCAAATGAATTTACATCATTCCCCAAAGAAAGTAGAACTACAATCAAAAAGGAGGAAAGAAAACTTAAGAGTTACGAAGAAGAATCTTTTCAGACCACAACATGGAGACCAAAAAGAATTAGTGCTACCATGTCGCAGATCCAAGCAGACTATACAATGAAAATAGTTACAAACAATAGCACAAGTACAACATAACATGAAACAATATATAGAAGAATATAGATACATATAGAAGAATTGTACGACAGGTTTGAGTCCTTTATCACCTTGCACCAACAAAGTAACAAGGGTCGTATAAAAGAGTCTAACAAACATTTAGTAAATACATTACGGGAGAAGCACATTACAACATGCAAACACAAAAAGGGCTACCATAAAAGATAAGCCAATCAAGCACATTGTTGACCCTCCCCATCTTGGTTTATGTTATTGATGGAAGGTGGGAAACTCGCAAGAGGGACTATATCCAATACAGTAGGAATGATAGCCAATTCCAAACAAGGATCCTCTTGAGAATTGCAATGCTCAATACTAGGTGTAATTGTTAACTGAGTTGAAAGCATATGAGGTAGATCATTATCAAGATCAATGGTCTCATATTCATCACTAAGATCAATAGGATCATCGAGAGTTTCCTCCTCATCAAGGTTGATTGAAATAGGATCCAAGATGTGAATAGGATCATCATACTCATTCTTCTTAACATCATTATGAATATTAACATCTAACACATCAGGCATAGGTTGATCAAAAGAAGGTAAGGAGTTTTGAATAACAGAAGCACGGGCTCTAGCATTAGCTCTATGCTTCTTACGACGTTCATTTGTAGATTTGTTATGTTTAGCTTTGGTTGGCACATTTTGAGAATTAGGAAGACTGACAACAGGTTCCTTCACAGGTTCTGTAGGAGGATTCTCAATAGGTTGCAATGAAATAGTAGAATTTTGATTAATATTATTAGTGGCAATGGATAAAGGAGGTATTGCAGGAGTAGGCAAAAGACCACGGTTGGGGTCAATCTGAGGCATACTTAACTCAGCAATTTTGCAATGTTTGTAAGCTTGATATGAGCGAAAGAGATGATCAGGGTGAGGAGGACATGAGCTAGGTAGTGAAGGCCAAAAGAAATCAAGAGTAGCGCAATCTCTAGGCCTAGAAGGTGTATACAAACTATGATTAATCATTTTTACTTCTCCGTTAAGAATGAACTTAAGACATTTATGAATGGGAGAAGTAATGGCATGCATAGCAGTTATCTAAGGTAAACCAAATTTGATTTGAAATTGATTAGAAGTAGGAATAATGATGAAGGTAGTATCTACAACTTTACCACAAATCTCAACAAGTAAATTGATAGAACCAAGTGCAGGATAAAGAAAGCCATTACAAGTTTGGATCCATGCATCAGAGGGATCATAATAATCATGTTGTAGGCCTTTCATAAAAAGATTTTCCTTAGTAATGAAATTTATTAAAGATGTGGGATCAACTAGACAACCATGAGTAGGTATCTTAGCAATCCTAGCATAGATATAAAGGGGACCATCGGGTGCTTTAATTGTTTCAGAATCATCAAAGGTAATTAAAAGTTCCCTAGGTCGCTTGTCCTTAGTTTGTTTTTGAGGTTTAGGTGAAATTGGAAGTTGAGGTGGAGGTGAAGGATCTTGAACAGTAAGTTGAGATGGAACAACACTCTCCACATGATTAACAATGTGATTAAGATCATCCATCTTTGAATTGTAAACAATATCCATAGAAGATGGTTGAGCTATAGTATTCATATCATGTGTAGGTAAAGGATTGGTATAGATTTGAAGGTTTTGATTAGGAGGAGAAACAAATTTATTCCCATTACCATCAAAATTATCAATAGATAAGGCTTTAGAATGAATTAAGTCTTGGTTCTTATGCTTTAGAGAATAACATTTTTTAGTATCATGGCCATTCTGATGATGGTACTGGCAGAAATCTTTAGAATCAAAGAATTTTGAAGCTATCGTTGTGGGAAGAAGAGGTCGAATAGGAGGCAAGGTAATCATACTAGCACTTAACAACATACTCATTATAGAATGAAAAGTTTCAGAGAGAGGAGTAAACGTATGATTCATACAGAAAGCAGTGGATGCAGAAGTAGAATTATTGGATGTAGCCGCAACTTGATCAGCAACCGTGTTCATCTATTTATTAATCTTAACATAGTTGTTAGGTTTCTGAAACTTATTAGGATTAGGAGCATTGTCACCCTTATTAACTGGAATAGGAGCCATTGGAGTGTTGCTCTCAAACTGACTCACTTGTAATTGATAATGGTGAAGTGCTACACACAATTGTTGAAAGGAGGTGAATTCAGTAAGCAAAATCTTATCTCTAATATCCTTTTGTAAATTTGAAATAAACATATGTTGAATATCAATATCAGGAACATGATAAGAAATCTGAGCATGCAAATGCTTAAATCTACCAATAAAATCAGTCAATTTTTCCTTAACGTTTTATTTATAATGCATTAAATTAGATAAGGACACTTGTGGTCCAATGTTATTTTGAAATTGTTGAATGAAGGAATTAGCAAGTTTAGGAAAAGAATCAATGGAATAAGGAGATAAGGAACAATACCATTGTAAAGCTTATCTCGAAAGGTTCTAGCAAACAATTTAGCTAAAATCCTATGGTCATGAGCATAATCACTACAAAGGATTTGAAATGTTTTAACATGAGTAACAAGATCACCTTTACCGTTGTAATTATCAAGACGAGGCATATCAGCTTGCTGAGGGACAGTAGCACGATTGATTTCTAAGGATAAAGGACTACCCATGTCAGATGTAGGAATGCTAAATTTGGATTGAGTTAAAGATGCAAGTTGTTGTTGTAAAGATGACACAGTCTGAGCCAAGCTAATAAGTGTGGAATCATTAGAGGAAACGGGTCACATAGAAATATTAGGAACACTAGGAAAAGTGTAAGAAGCAGTAGGAATAGAAGACACAATCGGTGGAACATTAGGAACCACAGTTGGAAGAGGATTGGTATAAGTAAAAGGCACACTATGATATGAAGGTTGTGAGGTAGGTAAAGATACCGGTGGAGCACTCACAGGAATAGATGTAGTTGGTAGAGATGTTGTCATCAAAGAAGGAGAATAAGTAGGAATACTAGGTAATGGAATAGAAGAAGGTCCAACACTAGTGACAATAGGTGTGAATCCTAACTCTTGAGCTTCTTGAGCTAAAGGTTTAACATTCAAATTCACAAGATGAGTAATAATACGTAGTAAATTAACACCTTGGACATTATCACGGAGGACTTTCTTAAGAGCCTCTATAGCTTAGATAGAATCTTGATTATGGTTTTCTTGGATAAGCCAATTTCCCATTTTATCAAGTTTGGTTGAAAGGTTTTGCACTTGTTCAAGAGGAACTATTAAAGCATCATCCTCATCATGTGATGAGTGAGAAGAGTTATGCTCCATAGAAGGATTGGAATCATGAGTTATCAAATTATCATCGGGAATCCCAAGGAAAGGAGAGGAAGACTTGGGATCAAAGGAACCCATAAGTCTACGGCTTCTTCTAACCGGGATACTATAAGTAGGAGTAGAGGTGGTAAAGCTCATACACCAATATAATGTAAATGAACTAATCACAAGATTTTGATTTATTAATTTTGAATGTAATTGAAAGAACATGCAAGATCTAACATAAACAATGTAAATCTAACACCAAAAAGAAAGAGTTGTCTATCATGGGTTCACCAAAATGTAAAGGAAGAAAAATCAGGTTCACCAAAATGTAAAGGAAGAAAAAGGGGGGGGAATAATGGTAAATGGTAAATGCCCTTAAACCTAATGTACATTTAATTGAAGATGTTTGGATTGTATGTTATAATTATGATTAAGGAGAAGATAAGATATTCCTCTTTTATTCCCCAGATGCACAAATGAAGGATCCAAGTTGATCAATCCAAGAGAAGGATTAATGCACAAATGAATCAATCATTTGGGAATGAGATAAGAGAAGAAGATCTTAAATTCTGTTAATTGATTATATAGATATGATATATGACAGTAATTAAAGAAATAGGAGAAATGTAGTAACCTTAAAGAATTGCAGATCAAATAATTCTATTTTCTGAGGTCTGTACTTTGTTTCTAGATAAATTGAAGTATGATCTAGAATCAGAATGCAAAGACGAACAAAACCCAGAAATATTTTTCCGATCCAACACCATCTTATGAAAAAGGTTGACCTTGACCCACAAATGTCAACCCTGACCCAATAATGTCGACCTTGACCTACACAAGTCCGACAAAGAATCTGTTCGTGGAGTCCGAAAGAAAGCTGAAAAGGGTATCCAGATCTAAGTCCAAATCCACAGTCCCAAACCTGTACCTGCAAGAAAAAGAGATTTTTTTATTTGGGGGGAGGGGTTTTCCTCGGTCAAACCCCAGTTTTGGAATTAACCTCAAATATATGTAATTGAAATTGCAGAAATAAACAAAGTAAATGCATAAATTCACCTTGCTTGTCAAAGTCCTTGTGGAGGATTCAAATCCTTCAATCCACAAGTATGTATGCACCAATGGATCTAGAATTTGGAATGTATAATGTAGGATGTCTTCAATCTCTTGCTTGTAGATCTCCAATGCCAATTCTTGAATGGGTTCTTGATTATGAAGAGGCTTGGAAGAAGATGGATGGAGAGATCACCAAAAGGGCACTATGTGACTTGAATCCTTCAATGACCTCCCATGGATCTCTTTGAATGCTTGAAGGATTGATGGTGGATGAATCCTTGCTTCAAATCTTTCTTGATTTCTTGCTTGAATATTCACTTGATGATTGTTCTCAATTGCTCAAGAATGCTTAGGATTCAATGGAGGACTTAGAGAAAATGAGGGGAGAAAGCCTCTCTTTTATATGGAATTAGGGCACAATATTCTAAGGAGGCCGACATAGGAGAATTAAATTCCCATTAAAGCCTTTAACCCTAGGAGAGGACCTATATTAAATATAATTTAGGAATCAATGCTTCGAAACCCGAAACAGCCGACCCGAAAGCGGGAAATGACTTTTGCAAAGACCGACATCCAGAAACTGTGGGACCCCGGGATCTGAACCCTAGGTCAAGGTTGAGGTTGACCTTGACCTAGGTCATGGTCGAGGTCAACCTTGAACTAGGTCAAGGTCAAGGTTGACATATACCAAAAAGGTCGACCCTGACCTTGAGGTCCAAGTTCTCAGGTCTGCAGCCCAAAATACAGAAATTAGGTTGGAAGGAAGTGGAAAGAGGGGGGAAATAGGGGGAAAGTCAGGTCTAAATCAGGAACCCATTCAAAGTGCTTGATATGACCCCAAACCAATTACTCGGAAGGCTAAACAAGTCTATTAAGGAAGTGCTTCCATTTTTTGACTATACACCTGTTAGGAGTCTTTTACAAGTAACCCTGTTAGGGGTGAGGACTCATTGTCCAAAAGCTCACTGCTTCAATGGTGAAGGCTACAAGATTCTATAAAATAGATTTACACTCTATCTGATAATGAACTATAGAGTAGACCTGCTATCTTGATCAGTTCCAATGTATTATATGCTTTCACTGCTTCTTCACATAGATCCTTGATGAATGAAACACAACTGATATTCTGCTCTGTACTTTTTCTGTCTTTTCTTATCATTCACACTTAGCGTTCAACAAATGAACTAATATAAGTATCTTATCCAAAGGATGTGATCTTCATCAGCTCAAGGAGTCCCTTCACTACTTCTTTAGTTGGCCATATCAACCACGCAATCAGATTTTAATCATGCAACTCAAACTGGATGGATGCAACGCTTCACAAAGTCGGCTCAACCAAATCAACTCCAACATTACAATTCTGTTAGAACATGTTTTGTGCCTTTAGATAATTATCTTTAACTCATAACTAAACATGAATACAAACACGCATATCCCAAATATAGGCACAACTCAAGAAATAATGTTATTACGTCGGCTCTTCTCAGATAGTCTTTTGTCGATGTAATTATCATAACTGAATAGCATAACTTAACTGAAACTTCATATCTGACTTAGAGTGAATGCACATAGCATCTAGAACATGTATACACCATGTAAATAAACATGCATAGCTCCAGAACATCTATACTAGTAATTGCATATAGAACATTGTTGTATATTATATGTTGTCATCAATGACAAACATACAATCAATTATTTGCACAGAAGCAAATCTCCAACAAGCTTCCGTCGGTTCTCCTTTGTAAATCCATTCCAAGACTACCTGTTCTTATATGTTATCTAAAGAAGATGTGCATGCCTTTACCATGCTAGTTGCTTTGTGTACTTCTGGCTCCTTGGATGCAGTAGGTGTGAATGTCAAGGAAGGTTTTCCATAGGATCTTGGTGACACCAGAAGTTCTGTCAGTGACGGAGTCAGGTCCAGCTTGTATTCTCCCATACCTATTTCTTCAAGTTGTAAGGTTTTTCCAAAACTCTTCATAACCATGTCCTTGGTAGTTTCAAGAGAAATCACATCCATATACTCTTTGTTATGCGGGATCATACTACCTACTTTGATATTATTACAAGTATAGTTAGCATCTGTAGGAATAGTCACTTCCACCCCATTATGTGGGAATTTTATGCACTGGTAGTAAGTGGATGGGAAAACTTGCATTTTGTGAATCCATGGTTTCCCCAACAGGATATTGTAGGATAGGGGTAGATCCAAAACTTGACATACGACATTCCTCTCAATTGGTCTGACTCTGATAGGCAGAACAATAAGTCCTTTAGAGGATCTTTCTTACTCATCATAATCTTTGATAATTATTTTGCTTCTAGAGTCAATGGTTTGTTTTGAGAGACCTAGTTTCTTGATCAGGTTAAGTGTACAGATATTCAATCTTGCGCCTCCATCTATCAATACGCATCTAACACGAGATTTATGAATGGAGACTTCGATATGGAGGGGTTGATTATGTGGATGTGTCAATGACTTATCATCCTCTTTAGAAAAGGAGAGGTAATGTGGTTTTGAGATGTGATTGACCATCACTTGGAATTTGTCTATATTAATATCCTTTGGGACGTTAGCAACATGCAGAGCTTGTTCTAGGATTTCCCTATGTACTGTGGATATTTTGAGCAACTCAAAAATGGAAATTTTGGAAAAGGTTCATTGCAATTGGTCTACCAAGTCATACTTTTCTCCAGGAATAGGAACCACATATTTCACTGTTGGGTTAGGAATAGTAATGATAGGAACCTTGGATGTTGATGCTGGTTTTGGGGGTCCTTTGATCATGACATGTGCTTGGCTCCATGTTACTGCATTCAAGTGGAATGAAACACCTTTGATTGTGACCACATTAATTGATTTAGTCTTAATGTCTAGCATATTGATCACATTAACATTGTTGGAATAGGTGTAGTTTACTTCATTACTCTTCTCTTTAGATGTTTCCCCTTTGTCGTAATTAGGAAATGTTTTATTTAATGTTGTATGATCTTCATTGGTAGTGTGTCCATCCACTTTGATCTTACCTCCTTCAATGAGGTCTTGAATGACATGTTTGAGTTTAAGGCAATTATTAGTCTTGTGTCCTTTGTTCTTGTGAAAGACTGTTGGTAAACAGATTTGTCTTCTCAAAACACCTTCACAAAATGACTCCTAAACACCCGAGGCTAAAAGACAAATTGCAACACAATAGTTGGGTCACTTCAATATTGAAAAGCGTAAGCACCCTCTAAATTATTTGGGTACAGCTCCCCGTGTAAGATTTACAATGAATTAACTAAATTATAATTGGTAATGCTTTTAACCTGAAAGCAATAAAGGTTCACAAACATCTATTTGTAAACACGAGATAGATGCGAAGAGACTAACTAACTAAAAAGAGATAAACAGAGAATAAATGGTACAAAGACCATTTATCTGACCCTAACACTACAAGAAATGCAAAAAGAAAGCGATGCATCAACTCTTCCAAATACATAAATATCTTTGGCTCAAAGTCCAAATGATAAACACATTCGTGATTAAGTGAAAAAGAATAATTTTCAAAGGAAGTTGAATTAATTCACAGATTAATATCAACAACAAAGCAAGCATCTGGACTCAAAGATCCAATACACAAAAACTCTATTCCTCTGAATTTACCAAAAGATGCTACAGATCCTCTATTCCTACATTCACAAATCATCGAAAGAAAAACACGCCCCTCCCTGCCACTACAAAATGAAAAGAAAAACTAACACCCCCTGTAGCTCAAAGTCTCCAGGGTAAGCAAAATATGGAACCCCTTTCCCATGTTTTCGTGGCATATTTATGTCTTCCTTTTTGATCGGTTTCTTTTCAGTTTCATAACCAATTCTTTATTATCCCTTCGAGATATCTCTATTATCACTCTCATCTTTAATGTTTCAAACATACTCAACTTACACCGATAATAAAAGGATTTCAAAAAAATTTGAAATGAAGTCCACATGTCTCTGGGATAGACGAGGACACGTTGGGCCCCTCTACAGCTGTGTCAAAACCAAAGGATTTGTCAATGACAGCAATATCATCATCAATAGTTTTAGGTATCCCTTCAACTGCAACTTTCAAGCCACGTTTCTAAATTTCCTCATAATTAACAACTGCTCCTCTTTGAATTCCATCACCTCCAATTATATAGGCTCGAATAACACCACGGTCTTCAAGACTATCAATGATCTTTGAAGTTTCATGACCACCTCTGCATCGTGACCTTCGCGCATCACCTTTAACCATCTTTCTATGCTCAATTTGGGGGTTTTGACTATTCATAATGTTGATATTAAAAATGTCTTGAATGCAACTGCCTGGGCGTCGGTATTCTAATCTTTCTGTCTTCAATTCTTTACCTGTCTACCTTTCTTACTCACATTAGTGTGCATGACAATAAGATTCAATGTCTAGTGCTGAGTGAGATCAGAAGGTCCCCAAGTCTAACTGTGAGTCCTCTATGCAAACTTGCAGATGCCATTGCAAATCCTGTCAAATGAAGCAACACGTGAATTACCTGACTGTGATGCTCTTTTCACCCAATCATTATGTTGGCTTTGTTCTTCATCAGAGTCTCCATCAAAATCAGGCTCTTGACAGCGAGCACTCTATTAATAGTGTTGTCAGTGGTAATTAGTGAAGTCTTCGAACAAAATACATTTTCTGTGTGAGTACTTTCATTTACGTCACCACTGTCAAGGCATCGACCACTCTGCACATCGGCATTTTGTCAAACATTTTGGAGTTAGCCATTAGGCTGCAACGAGGATCATAATTGATTTATGACTATTTTATTTGACAGAACTTGGGAATTCTGTCAAACAGTTCGCACACACTGCTTGCGCTTCCATGTACATAGGAAGGCTGACACCTCATTGAACCATTCCAAACACATTTGCAAACATCCCATCTCTTCCCACAAGACGTCATTCTCCATAGCCATAGCATGAGGGAGTCAAGGCATGGTAATGGCTCTTTTGAAATTCTGGTTTAATCATTGTGACCCGATCCGTCAAAATCTATGCACTGATAACTTGAAGTTTTGCACTCGGGCAACCATGACTTCAACTACCCGAGGCCTTTGCATGCAATGTATGTGAATTAGCATTTCCTTCTATTTCTTTGTCCCTGCACAAGAGATTTAAGATTATGGATTAGCTTAGCATCGGGTCCCATATTCATATGACTACATTCATCCACATGTCCGAGAGCTCCAATTTGGGCGCCAAATCATAAAGAAGATTTTGGTTCTTGTAATAATTTCAAGATCATCTGATAGTGTATTGAGTTTTGATGAACCGATCCAACACATGTTGGTCGATTGATTCAACCCACTGATTCATTATGCCTAAGATAAATCCTTGTTTGATGCCAAGCTTCACACACATCTGTAGTGCTCATTGTAATGCCATACATGTACTATTTAGTAAGTAATTACTTGGAAATTACCGTCGGTGAACTATATATACCTCAAACTTGTAAATGTTAATCTCTCAAATGATTTGCATGCATGTTCTCTCTTATATATATCGGCTCAATGAATTCAATTTTTGGCTTGTCAGAGTTCTTTTGAATTCTCACAGAGAGAAGAAAATTACCCGTCGACTCAGAGCGACACTACAAATTGATCCTGAAGCTTGTATTTTCCACCTTTCGGGTGTCAACCTATACATGTCTCTTCATCAACACTGAGCCTACTATGAAACATGGACTTTCGTCGTGGAGAATCTAGACTAAACTCTTGTTCATTAGATTGAACAAGTTTTACAAAGTCCCTGATTACAGTGTGGTTCTCAATGCTCCCTGTAGTCAAACAAGCATATATTCTGACAAGACACAGAGGTAATTCTACATGCATTTGGTCCATCTTGCCACAAAACCTTAAAAATGCATGTGCACTATTCTTCATCATCTATTGAACAATGTTTGGACTTACAAACTTATTCACCATCTGGATTCGGATAACAGTGAGGTCATATGGACTGGTTTTTCTACCCTCAACACGGTTACCACAGGATCACAAGCAGCACACATATAAGAAGCAAACCAAATATAAATGCCCTCTGATGGTGATTTCAATATCTATGAAAGTGATGGTGTTGTTTAGCACTTGATTTTATGACCAGTTTCTGTGATCTATGCTTGGAAGAAGAAGCAGAAGCTTTATTTAGAATTCTAGATGGCATGTTTGAATATAGTCTCCCTAGACCTATAGTCTGTATAATTTATATAGTGGTGTTAATGAATGTCAGCTCCAGCATATAAGTCTACACAAATATGGTGTCGTGGCTTTGTGTTGATAGTTCATTTTAACAGTTTAACTTTCATACATGAGTCTAAGACATAGGAAATATTCAACATCCTTTTTTTTATATCTTTTATCACCAATTGCCTATCGTGAGAAAATGGGCTCAGGAGTCCTTTTAGTGGCGCATTCGGAATCATCACCCACCTTCTTGACAATACCCTTCTTTCACATTTGGATGAACAATTATGATTGGTGTATTTATATTCTGAATCAGCAATCTGATCCAGATCAAATTTATGCCTTCAAGCTGGCCACTAGAACCACTGAAACTTTGAACTAAACATAGCTACATTTGAACTCAAACCTGTATGGTGAATGCCTTGAACCAGATGAACCATTTGAACCTACTTTAGCAAATTGAACCACTTGGAACTGCTTTGAACTTACTTCAAAGAGGTTCAAGACCCTAAACTAAAAGTTTTATTACCGGGGTCTATATGGGTACCAACAAAGACACAGTAGGAATTATCATCCCACCATCTGGGTTTGACCATTGGTTCCCGCGGTTTGGAATTTGGGATAGTAAGAAATTTGTTATCCAGAAGTGTCTTCAAAATAGTCTCAAGAGCCTCTCCCAAAAGAGTAAATGTTCTTTGAGGTTTTGAAGTCCATGTCTGACCCTTGCTATAATCATTGTTTGCTTTGGGTATGGGAGTTTTTACCTTGGCATCCTTGCTTGCTTGCATATTTTTGGTTACATTGAATACCTTGGGTTTAGGGACAACATTGGATGTGTCTACTATGCCATCGTTGACAACATTTTTGTTATGTTTCCACCATTTAGGCTTGGAGTTGTTAGGTTTGTTTTCACTTTGAAGAGTGATCTCCCCCTTTTTGACTATAACTTCTTCGATGCAAAGGGAATTTATAATCATCCTATTGAAACTAGGGGAGTCTTGCATTTGTAATTTGTAGTTTAATTCTGGTACCAAGTTATTAACAAAGATTTCCATCTTCTCAGATTCAGGGATTGCTCTTAAGTATCGTGCAAAGATTTTCCTCCATCTTTGTAGGAAGTGTGTAAATGATTCATCGATCTTCTATTTAGTATTACATAGATCCATCATAGTCACATCATGTTGGATGTTGTAGGAGTATGTTGAATAAGTTGTTGAATCAACTCCTAAAAATTTTTGACCTTGGGCGTTAGTTTTGAGAACCACTCCATGGCGTTGCCTCCTAGACTTCCAGGAAATAGTCACATGAGGTAAGTGGGTTCATGCATGTACTCTATGCTAATGGCACAAAACTCTCAAACATGGTCATGTAGATTGGTCTCTCCCGTGTACTTGTTGTATTTTGGTCGTGTCACGTTGGGAGGGAATGGAACCATCGTGATACTCTTGTCAAAAGGGAATGGACAAATGGCATCCAAAGAGTATTTTGTTTTGGGTTTCTCTTTCTCCTATTTGAGGTTTGCGAGCTTTGTTTGCATCAAAGTGAGTTTCTTGGTGAGAATGGATATAGGATTTGGTATCTCCTTTTCTTTGAGTTTCTCCACATCATAATATGGGGGTAATTTTACACCGGTCGATGCCAAATGGAGGAAGTATTTCTCTTTATCGTCATCAATTATCCTTTTAAATATCTTATGGAACCTCTTACTCTGTTTGAGCTTATCGTACTCATCTTCAGAGATCTCCCCCTCACTGTCCGATCCAAATGGATGATGTTCAAAGGTGGTTTCTTCATTCTCATCAAGATCTTCGTGCTTTTGGCTTTTTCTATAGTCATATTCTTTGAAAGCCTCACTCCATCCGCGAGTGGATCTATCCATTTGTGGAGAGTCTAGATCAAGTACAGAACTAGGAGATGTTTCCCCTGGAAAGTGTGGTGATTTAGGAGGCACTTTTGATCCTTTAGAGGTGTATTTGTTGCATCTTGTGTTAACCATGAAGTTGTGTCTCAACTTTTGTCAACGTTTCCCAAGAGTGTCAGGTAGTATCTTGAATCTTTCAAGTGAGTGTGTCTAGGTGGAAGTATCATTTGAGTTTGGTGGAAGTAAATGATTCCAGCGTCAAGGGTTAGAATGCCCTAATAGTGAGCTGGGAACCAAGTGTTTGTAAGAAGAGGATAGACCACACGTATTGAGATAGATTATGAGAAACTGAGAGGACATGCAAGGTGGACGTTTGAAAAAGTGTTGTGATATAACGACAGGGAGACCAAAAAAGACAACAGGGACAGACTAAAGAGCCAAAAGGGTGTCCAAATCAACTAAGACTTTCTAAGAAACTATCTTGCAAGTTCCCACTATCCTAGTTGCGAGCTCCCAGATGCGAGCCTAGAAATACTGGATGTGATCTACTGACAACCCTAGATGCGAGCTTAAATACCAAATGTGACACTATGCTGACTAAATGCGAGCCAGTGATACCAGATGCAATCCTAAATACTGAATATGATTTAGGAAATCTAGGATGCGATTTTCTAATATCTCTGTCAGATTTGATCAGTTTTGAAAAGTTCATTTTGGAAATGCATGAAGTTTGTCTGATTGTAGTTTTGTGTTCTGAGATTCGTTAGTGAATGAAAACACATGCATTGATCTAGGATTGAAATTTGTTGTTTGTTTGAAGATGTTATCTTTTTAATGATTTTTTAGGTACGTCAAATAGATTTGCATTGTTAAGAGGGTGAAACAGACACACATCTTATCCCTATTTTCTAGGTGGAGGATGAAAATCTTTGCTCATTGACTTAGGCACACACTCAAATGCTAATCAGAATATAGTCATCACCAAGCACGCAGTGGCTCCAGTCATAATGTTGTATTACCCGACTCCAAACACAAGTGAGGGCATGATATGATGAGTGTCTTGGGGCAATTACTTTTTTCCTTGCACAAATATTATCACCCTTTTGGGGATGAATCAAGAATTGTTTCAGTTGAAATGTTGTCTATTATTGGGCAATCTGTTCAAAACCGTCCCCCATAGAATTGCACAAGGCAAAATTTAGGTGTATAGCCCTATGAGTACTTAAGTATATGTAGTCTCGCAAGCAACATTCAAGCGGCTCCGCTCTACACATACCTAATCATTTTCAAAGAATGATGTCAAAATTCTATGAACAAAATCGGCTCCGTCTTCCGAGGCTTTGGCCTACAAGGAAGCAATTATTTATAGTGAGTTGGAAGGATTGGCGTAAAACCTATCCTCACTTGGGTCATTCCCGAGAGATTTTTTCCTCAACCAGAAGGCCCTCTACTATTAAATAATCTTACAAAGGATTAGCGAGCATAGGACGTCTAAATTTCTGATTCCTCTAAAGAAGAAGAGCATACTCTCCTAATCCATGTCGTTTTCTCCTAAAACATATTCAAACAAAAAGTTCATTCCCTCAAGCAATGTTGTGCTTGATTTAAGATGTTCCTATCTAATGGAAAATAGAATTCCTTGAAGGAAAATTTTGTGTTGTTCAATTAGCCGCAATATTTAAATGACTTGCTTGTTCAATTTCTGATCCAAAATTAGACAGTGTGCTTGTTCATTTAACCCACAAATTTAGTGCTTTGATTGTCCAGTTACTGATCCAAATTGAATTTTAGTTTTTTTTGCCTTGGTTCAGTTATCCCCAAATTCCTTTCAACCCATAAACTGAGGTGTGAGTTTCTGATTTTCTTTAAAAAGGAAAAGAGCATAGTCCTCTAGTTAGTTTAGTGGAAAATTAGAAAATGTCTTTAGTGTGAAAAGCATATAAATAGAGGTCAAGATGGGGGTTTGGCAATCTAAAAAACCAAGTTAGTATTCTTTGTTTAGATCCCATGAAAAACCTTTGATAACAACCTGCAAAACACTAGTTAGGCTGTCAAAATGTCAAAAAAATAACTGGTTAAGATGTTAGGGTTAGGCAATGAAGTATGCAATTTATCTAACCAGATGCGAGCCTAAAATAACCAGATGTGATACAGTATACCATATGCAAGCCTCTATCACTAGATGTGATTGTATGCTCCCCAAATGTGATCCTAAACCAAAAATGATGCGAGCCAGAATGACTAGAAACGACTCTGTAATAGAATCCTGTACATGCAAATTAGTGAAAATAGATTCAAAATGAGGCAAAGTTGGAAATTGGGCCCCACATTGGGCGCTAGAAATGTGTGTGATTTTTGTACCTATTTAAGAAAGACGCAACACTTCAATAGATCATTGCATTAGCGAAAAAGGGGTTAGATGAGCATATAAATCTACTAAAATTGAGCTATTGCTTTCTAACTAGGAAGAGTATGAAAAACAACATAATAGCCCTCATTTATGCCTCTTTCAGTGACATATACATCCTAGCATGAAAGATTTGAGTTAAAATGGGAAAAATATCTAAATGACATGCATTCTAGCTCTAACAAAGCATGAAACTAACAATGCATAAACATGAAACATGAAATATGATATGAGTCTAGGTATATTTTAACAGCATAACAATGCAATTTTAATCTAAGATGAAGGCTTATTTGTGCTCAAAAAACCCCTTCTATTTATAGAAGAATGAGGAGAGAGAGAGGGGGGACAAGGTGCATTAATGAGTTGAAAATCTCATTAATGGTGTGTAAGAAGAAATAAATGCCAAAGGTATTCAATAGGCATGGGGGAGACATGGGCTTAAGGAATATACATTAATGAGGCATTAATGAGAGCCTTAAAGAAGCATCGGAAGGGTGTAAGAGGGTGGCTTGATAAAGTGGACTTGAGGAAAGGAATCTTGAGATTCCTTGACTTTCTCAAGTGGGTGGAATCCTTAATCACTCCTTAATGGAATGTGACAACATTAGGACGTGGGTCAGAAAAGAATTAGGATTAGAATTAGAGTAGCATGGGGTGAATGGGTTGAGATAGGTTCAAACTCAAGGTCAAAGTGGTTGAAGTGGGTTAGGTTAGGGGTTTAGAGGAATATTAATGAAATAAATTAAACTTATTTAATTCATTCAAAAATAGGATATTAATTATTTAAACAATTAATTACTTTTTAATAATCAATAGGACTATAGCCAATTTAATTAAATTAATTAGGCTAGGGTAATGGGTTCATTTGAAAGTGAACAATTGATTTAGGGATTTTATTTAATTCATTTATGATTAAATTCTATAGCCATGTTTGAATTTGATTTGAATTAATTGGCTTGAATTGATTTGAATTGTATGGCTGTAGTAGTTAATATAATTTAGTGATAAAAATCACCTAGGAGATTAAATCTAAAGAATGAATTATGCCAATGTAACATTGTCGTGACATAATTGGAGGTATGATCACACTTAGGGCAAATAGGGTCTATAGTTGGAACAGACCAAATCCAGGTGGTTACACCCACAAGCATGTACTAAAGTATAATGTCCTTGTTAGGAGACCTAGCCCTGTTAGGAGATGAATATTACATAGCACATTTCCTTGTTAAAGGAATTACAACCTTGTTAAAGGTTCACAACACCCTTTTAGGGGTCAACTGAGCTTACAACTCTTACAAAGTAATTATATTTACAAAGTGTTCTCAGTCATGAACAAAACAAGCAAAACTAGTGCTTAGATAGTTCCTTTATAGCTCTTCAATGGTATTTTTCATTCTCTGCTCTTCTATTCGCTCTTCGTACTCATCCAACTTACCAACATATATCTTTATCAAAAATATCTTACATATATATCTCACAACTTTACTAAGTCAGCTCCTAATATGAATATTACAAATATTACAAAGTTGGCTCTCAGTACAAATACATTTAGTAAGGAAAATACTAAATGTATAGTCAGCGCTCTTGCATACTCAAAGTGTAGGTTATCAACAACCATAATCCAACTTTGATTTCCTGGAGTCCATGTCATACTCTCTCAATCATCGCTATTGTCCAACTGCTCTGTATCATTGTTCTCTTGCAGTCTGTATGTCTTCAATTCTTTCTAACTTTCTATAGACATTACCAAAACAAAATTGATCTTAGGTGGAGGTCATACATACCCCATATTGTCTTCCTCTAAGCTCTCTTTCCCTAATTCATTGATCTCAATCTTTGATATCCAAAATACTTTTGTATCTCTGCTTCTATACTTAGTCAATTTCTGAATTAGCAAAACTTATCTTTATAGGAATCGATCTGAAACCCAGATGTGTTGCCATAAATGAAAACCAAAAATTGAATCACATTTACACAAAATTGATCACTTGCCAACAATCTCTCCCTTTGGCATTGATGGCAACACTTAGAAAAAATTAATAAGTGTTCCAACAAAAAAAATGGTCTCCTCTATGTTCTATCCTTCCTCTTCTTGTCTCTTCTCCCATTTTCTTCTCTTCTCCTATATTATTATTTTTTTCTCTCTTTTATTTATTTTTATTAATTTTATTTTCTTTTCTCTTCTCCCCCTTTGACAAAAATGACAAAGGTGCATACAAAACAATAGGATTTAGTGCTTGCTCACCAGTTTTAGAATGTCTTGAAAGGAATCTTCCAAGATCTTCACTTCTGTGCTCCAAGATTTGAACAATATTTGACTGATATGAATGATGCCATCCAAGGCAAATGATGTGGTCACAGCTTCTTTCAATTCTATGGGCATAGATTTAGTCAATGAATCTGTTACTTTCTCCAAGTCTGATAAATGAACCTCGAGTATGGATAGCTTAGGAGTGATTAAAATCTTCAGCAAATTAAATCTTGTCAATACTCTCCCTTTCTCATTATCCAAAACACTGAGTTTTGTCAAAATTCTTGTGACTTCTTTGTCTAACTCTGTTATAGATTGTGAAGATGCTTCACAACCATCCATCATACTGTTCAGAGTTTCCCTCTCCTTGGCAATAATGTCTTCCACATTCTGAACATGCCTGATAGGATTCATGCAATAACTAAACAATCTTCTCCCATGTCCAATGCATCTATTTGCATTTGTCAAACAAGTTTTCACAATGCCTAAGTCCCATGTGATTGACTTGCAAACTTCTGATAGCTTCTTCTCTAAATATTTCTTCTCTGCCTTCTCCTCTGCAATCTTTATCAAATTCTCATAATGCCCATAAAATTCAACAAGTGTTATTCTCATATTTTCAATGTCATCTTTGTGCTGGAAAACAATAGGTACTAGAAGCAATTTGTTCATAGTATCAATTTCTCTTGTAATTACTTTAGCCTTTTTGTTCTGATCCTTCCTTATCTTTTTTTAATGCAGTAAATGCCAATTTAACTAACTCAACTTCATCCATGCTATCAACATTTACATCACTTCTTGCCAACAATGAGATAGACGATGTGTTTACCTCTTTCTGTTCATCCTCTTTATGTTTTGTCTTCTATTCTTCTTCCTTTTTCTGCTCTACTTCCTCTTTCTGTTCTGCTTCATCTACTATAGAGGTGTCCACATTCCCTGTAAATGGATCATTTTCATCTTGTGATGTGTCAAGATTCACTGGCACACCATAAACATAGAAATTAGGTGGTAGATCTACTTTGCTTTTCTCAGCATTAGTCTCATTTTCTTTTGAGCTTTCTCCCATTCCTAATTGTGTAGGTAAAGTGATCTTAGGAGGTGGGGGCTTGTCAGAAGTAGTATTCATCAATATCTTCTCTAGTGCCTTATGAGTTTCCTCAGTGACTCCATCATACTTCCTCGCCATGATTTTCAACAATCTCAACTTGGTCCTTAGTAAAGGTTTCAATTCCTTGAATATTCTTTCCCTTTCTTATAATGATATTACAGGCAACATGTTATCAATTTAATGATTCCTGATTGTATCATCCTCAATGTGTGCTAAGTGTTTTCTTGTCTCCAATCTCCCATACAAATCTTTAGGTATACTTCCTTCAATTTCTAATAGAGTCTTTTTGAAAGTAAGTAAATGATCAATCACAATGTCTTCAATCTTAAGCTTGTCTAAATATCCATATCTTGCATAGTATATGTCAATTGTGACTAGTTTACCTTGTTCTATTTCTCTCTTCTCTATCATCTTCATCGAATTCGCATAAGTCCAGAATTTTCATTATGCCCAAATGATCAATGTGTTTGTATTATTCTTTCATGATTCCATTATCAATTATATACTCCATCTCAATTGATATCTCATCAATTCCCAGTATATCATACTTATAATGTATGTAAGCCCTAATATCTTCTACGTTTAATACGCCATATGAGGTTTAAGAAGATGCTCCTTCTGGATCCTCTTCACAGAACTTGAACGGATCTTTCTTAAATTTGTACCTAGGTTGATCTAAAACATCAAAAATAATAGGTGCATCCATAGCTATATGATGTAAATACCTTTCTTCCACTGAATTCTGCGTTTATGCTTTAATCGATCACACACGGCAAATGTAGAATAGACTAAATCTCTCTGCTCTCTGATCTCCTTAGCTCGCTCTTCATCAAATGGTAAAGACATAGGCCATCGAATGGTGCTTTATACAAGTTTAAGTCATAAATTTCACTTTTACTCAATACTATCCAGTCGACTTTTAGATCTCGCAAACAAAATATATGCGTCGGCTAATGTTGCACTCTCAAATGTATGTTCCATGATGTCAACCAAGTTCATACCTAAGATCACTCAAGCTCAATCCACAAATTTTGGGGTAGGATATATTCTGATGTCTGTATCCAATGCTCCCCCTAACGCCATGATCAGCCAATTAGGTCAATTATGTTTTACTACCATCAGGTGAAGATCCAGTAGCATCTACTGACTCTCCCTGAACTGATGTCTCACTTGTTTCTTTGATCTTCCATATCTTACCACTATTATTATCTTTTGCTTTCTTAAAACAACTTTCAAAATCAATCTTCAAATCTGCAACACTCTTACCAGTATCATTTCCATTCTTCTGTGAATTCATAGGAGGTGGTACTCTTTTGTTGTATGATCTATTATACCTACAAAACTTTGCTATATGTACTATATTATTGAATTTGTAACATATAGGAGGTCTTCTTTCCTGATTAACTTGCAGCTTATGGTACTTCGCAATGTGTCCAATGTTATTACATTTGTAGCATGTAGGTTTCACTATAGATTCTCTTCCATTGTTTTGTCTATATCCAGATTGATTAGGTTTTCTGCATTCTTCTTTCTTGTGCCCATATCCATTACAATTAAAACAATAACCATAAAAAGTTCTAAAAGGGGAATTACCTCTACAGTCTCTCTTCATGTGTCCAAATTTGTTGCAACCAAAGCATCTACCTCTGAAGGGTCTGATTTTCTCTCTAGGTTCTTCAATAGAAGGTTTCTCAGCATCAATCTTCTCATTGGATTTCTCTTCTTGATTCTTTGAGCATTCAGCTTCATCAAAGCCAATACCAGTCATATCACCTTTAGGTTTCTATTTGTCTCTCTGTTCATCAATCAAATCAGTGCTGGTGTGAAGTTTCTCAATGTGTTTCTTTGCTTCAACAAGTTCACCTTTTATAATTTGATTGTATTTCTCCGTTTCTAGATACTTGTTCTTGTAGTTATCAACCTCATTCTTCATTTGATCTAATGCACTGTTTAAAGCTTCCTCAACTTTCTTCTTAGCATCCTTCTGTATCTGTATTTCTTTAGTCATAGTCTCATTTTCAAGTTTCAGAGTATCATTCTCTTCTTTTAGTTGCCTCACTTGATCTTAATTGTCTTCATCTGAATCCTCTTTTATCTGAATCGTAAGATCTTGTCTTTGACTTCTGGAAATCTCAAGTTGTTCCTTAAGTTTCTTTATAAATTTCTCAACTCTTCACATGTTGAATCTCAACTCTCCATTTTCTGATTTTGCTTTGTCAAGGTCTTCAAGTGCAGCATCAAATTTTTCTTGCAAACTGTCCAAATCCATTCTGATCTCCCTCAAGTTGTTAGACTTTCTCTCCAAGGGCTAGAAGCTTTGATACCAATTGTTAGGATTGGATAATACTGAGAGGGGGTGAATCAGTATTATAGCACTTAATTAAATTCTTCAACCATTTAAACATTAACCATAAATTTGCAGTAAAGAAAAGAATATAAGAAAATGACATAGTCCTCATAACACCATATTTTGTTTTCGAGGAAACCCTGGCCAAGGGAAAACCCCGGTGGGGATGGTACCCACAAGCATGTACTAAAGTATAATGTCCCTGTTATGAGACCTAGCTCTTTTGGAGCTAAATATTACATATCACATTTCCTTGTTCAAGGAATTACAACCCTGTTATAGGTTCACAACACCCTGTTAGGGGCCAACTGAGATTACAGCTCTTAAAAAGTAATTTTGTTTACAAAGTGTTCTCATTCATGAACAAAACAAGAAACACTAGTGCTTAGATAGTTCCTTTATAACTCTTCAATGCTCTTTTTCATTCTCTGCTCTGCTATTCTCTCTTCGTACTCATCTAACTTACCAACATATATATTTATCAAAAATATCTTACATATATATATCTCACAACTTTACTAGGTTAGCTCCCAATATGAATATTACAAATATTACAAAGTTGGCTCTCAGTACAAATACATTTAGTGAGGAAAATAGTAAATGTATAGTCGGCACTCTTGCATACTCAAAGTGTAGGTTATCAACAACCATAATCCAACTTTGATTGCCTGGATTCCATGTCATACTCTCTCAATATTCGCTATTGTCCAACTGCTTTGTATCGGTGTTTTGCTGCAGTTTGTATGTCTTCAATTCTTTCTAACTTGTCGTAGACATTACCAAAACCAAATCGATCTTAGGTGGAGTTCATACATACCCCATACTATCTTCCTCTAATCTCTCTTTCCCTAATTCATTGATCTCGATCTTCGATATCCAAAATACTTTTGTATCTCTACTTCTATACTTAGTCAATTTTTGAATCAGCAAAACTTATCTTTATAGGAATCGATCCGAAACCTAGATGTGTTTCCATAAATGACAACCAAAAATTGAATCACATTTACACAAAATTGATCACTTTCCAACATGGTTAAACCAAACCCTAGTCCAGGGAGCGGTCAAACCGGGGGTTCTTCAGATTTACAAACCCCACAAAGTACCTAGAGGAAGAAAAAAGGCAAGGCAAAAATAGCTACGAATGTTGAGGAGAAAACTCTTGTTTTATCAGAAAACCTTGTTTCTCCTGTAGCCATGTCGATGAAGAAACAATGGACATCACATAAGCGCCCCACTGCGTCTATGGAAATACCTCTACGGTGAAGTAGTCGTTTGAGCACACCTCAGGCAGACAAAACGGACTCACTTGCGATGACTGGGTCATCTCCTAAATATCCAATTAAGGAATATTTAAAATATATGGTGAAACCTTAATTTATAATAAATCCCTAAAATATACTTTAATCAATCTTTAATCTAGAGTAAAATTGCTTGAATGTATTCTTAATCAAACATCCATGTTTTAAAAAAATCACCAAAATAATAGAGATACTTAGAAAATTTACCCCCAATTTTATTTTTTTCCTTGTTTCTTAAATTTGTAAATGCTAAGATCATGATTTGATGCTACTTGAAACGAAATAAATTGTACAATAGAAAAATATTATAGAAAATACTTAGAAACACAATATCAATTATTATTTTTGAGTATTTTTAAGAATTTCATATTGTGTTTCTAAGTATATTTTATAATATTCTTTATTGTGTAAATTATTTCATTTTAGGTAGTATCAAACCATGATCTTAGTATTTACAAATAAGAAATAAGGAAAAAAATATGACACTTAAAATGAAAAAATTCCTAAATTATTTAACAATAGCATGATAAATAATATGATGATAATAAACTAATAATTACCTCCTCATATACCATATTTATGCAATGGTTTTGTTTTCTGAGTGTATGTATCTTCTTCATTGCCAAGAGGAAGATATGATCTTCCTTTATATATATTGGCGGTGGCCCTTCACCAAGGGTCACCACTCTTGGCACAATTAATTAATTTGAAAATAATTTTATTATATTATTATATTATTTTATTTTATTATTAATAATATTATTATATTATACTAATTATATTATAATAATTATATCACAATAATATTATAATATAATTATATTATCTCAACAATAATATAATAATTGCATTATTAATATAGTTATTATATTATCAATAATTATTATATCATAATAATTATATTATCACAATCTTTATGTTATCTATGTTAGCCTGAAGGAATCTGACCATAGCTATAATAACATCAACACTCCCTCTTAGCTAGGGAGGAATCCTTCTCAATAACTTCTAGTTCATCCTCCCGACGCTAATATCAACACTCCCTCTTTGCTAAGGAGGATCTTCTTAGATATCTGAGTTATATGCATGGCTACTCTTAGAGGGTGGCTCCATCATGGTTTCTCCCATGAATGAAAAATGCAAACAAACACAAGTGTTCGTCATGGAATTACTCACGTGATGTCGTCATCTCACAATGAAGGACGCCATAGCTACTCCCATAGGGTGACTCAACACAAGTGTTTAGTCATGGAGTCACTCACATGACCTCCACCATGGCTACTCCTAGAGGGTGGGTTCATCATGACTACTCCCAAAAATGGAAATATAAACGAGAACAAGTGTCTATCACAGAATCACTCAACATGATGTTGTCATCTCATCATGACATTCACCATGGCTACTCCCAGAGGGTCAATAAACACAAGTGTTAATTCATGGATTTTCTCACATGAGATCCACCATGGCTACTCCCAGAGGGTGGAACAAGGGCTTTCACCTCAAACTTCTCCCTCGCGGAGAAGAATGCATTACAAGGGTTCATGCCTCAAATTTATCTGTCTTGGAGAAAAATGCTACAAAGATGATACCTCAAATTTTTCTATCTTGGATAAAAATGCATATAAGGGATTTCACCTCAAACTTCTCTCTCATAGAGAAGAATTTATTAACAGGGGATTGCACCTCAAACTTATCCCTCACAAAGAATAATTCATTAAACTACATCTCAAGGAATCACTAATGTTGAGACTCTCTCTCACCAAGGGCTTCATTCTCCACAACTCCAATCATGTCTCAAATAAATGCATAAAATTCATTATGGCAAGGGGCTTAGTGAGAATATCAATTGTATGTTCTTCAGTGATAATGTACCTCAACTGAATAGCATTATTTTGCACCATATCTCTAATATAGTTATATTTGATCTCAACATGCTTATTTCTATCATGAAATACAAGGTTGGAGTCTACATCACTCTTTGTGAACCCCAAGTTCACCAAGTATCCACCTATCTAGGAATATCATGACCTGGTGTTATAATAAAGGCCTTCCAACCTACATACATGAGACTCCATCCCATGAATCATAGTCCTCTAATTGTTGATTATTAGAGAAACCATATTGACATGGTCCACTCCCTCTGAACCAATATAACCAAGATCCTTGGAAATCAAATAAATCAGATCCTCTAGATTCTCCCTCTGAAGCTCCAAGTACTAACATCAACCTCCTCACCTTCTCGTCCAAGGTTGCTTCTATAGGTTTGTCAGAATCCCTCTTAATGTTATTTCTTCCTCTTTGAAGAAATGTTTTCAGCCATCATCTCAATCTCATGATTGTAAGCATCAAGTTCTTTCTCCCTTAAATGAAATCTCTTATGCTTCTTGATCCATCCTAAAATCATTTTAGAGAGAGATTACAAATAGTTCATAAAACTAAACTATCCTAAAGGGAAATACCAATGATAAAATCATATAATCTTTTCTATCCCAATGTTATAGAACGAATTAAAAAAAATCATGAACATTATTCAAGGGTATGAAATACTTATCTCTTATTGTCAAATATTGCATCCCTCTAGCAACTTCTTCCACTAAACTCGGTCTCCCTTGTTTTCCCTGCAGCGACTATTGAAAATAATGCTTCTAATTTTTCCACACTCATAGTGTGTAATGTCTTTTTCAGGGATTGGACAGATTACTAAAAATTGTCTTGTCCATAGTTGCACCATGCCGAATACCTTCACGATTGTAGTGTGCGACATTAGTCTGTCAATTTAATTAGATTTAACATAATGAAGAATCATATTCTCAATAGACACTGGGTTTAGCAAACCCAGTACCTTCCAAGGGATGTTTGCCTTCCAACAATTCCAAGCTTCACTCAAGTGTTGTAAGACAGTGAGTGATTTTGTTCAATTTAATAGCCTCATAATAAAAATAAATATTACTTGTGCTTATTGTCTCTTCAATAATTATCGTGATTTCCACTCCAAAACTCAAGCCCAATTTTAGTCTTTCAAGGATTAACCGATAAGCCTTAATCATGATATTATATATATGTCCTCAATACCCATTATATCATCTTTTCCAAGTCAATGATGCTCCATCTGTAGATTCAAGAGTGGGTGAATAAAATGAGATAGCTCCTTATTCGTTGCCCAAGTGATGACTATTTTGAATGACTATATATCAACCAATCCCTTCCATCACCTTCAATTATATTCCAATGATTTGCATAATGCAATATAATTGGTATTGACTGGTCTATAAAGACCTTGGGTATTTATTTATTTTTTTCTGATGTATTACCTGTATAATGGTGATAATCCAACAATAGGTGATCTGTATTATCACAATTCTGAGTACATCTTGTTACTTATGTGATAACGTTCAATTCTGAATTTGTAATTACAATATTATGACAACGATTTCAATAAACTCTAGGTTGATCAATTCATAGAATACTTTTTCTAATGCTAAGAATGAATCGCCAATAAGAATCTCCTAGAACCCGTATTCTTATTTCAGATTCAAATTATTGAGCATCTCCGAGTTAAAATCCCAAACTCGAAATAAAATTAATATTTTATTTCTAAGTTTTCAAAGTATAAATGTCACTGACTGGCGATATAGGGAGCACACATGAATGTGTTGGTTAAGTTCCCTCATTTCCAATCTATTATTATTGCACCACTTACATCATAATCTTACATTCGATCACTATCCAAAGTATGAGATTATTAGTCTATATATTTCCATATTCCTATTCTTGTCCTTTGCCCCTATGTGCAAACTGCACAATTTTTGGAAGTCTATAAATTTCCCAATTGATGGCCAGTGAAGTTACAGGAAGAAATTGTGAACTTGAAGACCCAACATGGGTGCCTCAACCAAGTAAGAAAACTTTAAATTGAACCTCCCCTCTACCAGATGGTAGCACAATCAGCCTCCTAGTACATGATGTAGCTATAGGATTATGCTATGCCTGATGTATATTAAAATCATACCGGAGTTTCTCAATAGTCATCTCCATATAACACAATGTCCTTCTCAGACTATTATTTCTCTCGATATCCCCCATCCTCTATTTTCCTTATGCAATATGCTCAAACTAATTCCTCTAAGTGAGGGATGCTCATAATATGATTCTCCTTCAAATAGAGTTCGTGCACAAATATATATATCTAGGATTTCATACTCGGATCCTTGTGTGACAACAACAGAGTATGATGGCGTTCGATGGAAATGGGCTAGTAATCTCTGGAAACGGAGGGATTAATTTCCCCCTCCATAGTCACCCAGATTCCTCAACTCACATACGATGTAATAATCAAAACCTTCAGCTTGATGATTGTCGCTATGCATCAACCCCCGTTAAGATTAGGAATTACCACAGTAGTGCTGAAATGGTTTCTCCTCAATTGGATTTATTATTGGTTAACTCTTCTTCAAATCCCCTCATTCTAATGTCTTCTCTTCCCCATAATCCTTTCGTGGAACTGATGAAAACTCCTGTGACAACCATATGGCCTCCTGATACACTCTCGTGAATGATATCTACTTTGATTTCTTGCCAAGGTTCCTAAATAAGTGCACCAGATAGATAAAACATGCAGCAGTTTGGTAGAAATCTCATGGTAAGGGAGTTCATCTGAGAGAAACACTTTTGCATCGTGTTGGAAAGGAATACTCACGGTGAATGTAGAATGCAATTTTAAATCCTTTCAAACTTCACAAATGGTATAATTAATGCCAAATAGCATTGGTGGCCCATATAAATGAATGTCTTGATATGATTAATAAATATATCAGATACTTCCACGCATAGCATTCCCCAACACATAAATACCTTAGAATTATAGTCCACCAAAATAGTTTACATCTCATGCCAAAGCATAATAGTCGCTCCAATTAAAATTGTTTGTCATAATAACCATCAAAATATTTATTTATTTTCCTTCATAGTGTTGTTTATGAAACTTCACATGCCTGGGAGGGCCTTCTCTAATACCATGTTGTTTTATGAGTGTATGTATCTTCTTCACTGCCAAGAGGAAGATATGATCTTCCTTTATATATATTGGTGGTGCCCCTTCACCAAGGTTCATTACTCTTGGCCCAATTAATTAATTCAAATAATTATATTATATTATTATTATAATTATAGTATTATATTATAATATAATTATATTAACTCAATAATAATATAATAATTATATTATCAATATAGTTATTATATCATCAATAATTATCAATAACTATTATATCATAATAATTATATTATCACGACCTTTATGTTATCTATGTTGACCTGAAGGAATCCAACCATAGCTATAATAAAATCAACAGAGACCACTTGAGAAAACCTAGTTTCTTATGTAGAACTATATAAATGATAACATAACCTAATGAAAGTTACTACAACCATATTTTAGCCACATATATACCAATGTATGTGGTAGGTTGTGAGAACAACATTGTGAAAGGAAGAAAGGTATACAAGAATGTGTTGGATTTTTTTTGTTAGAGATGTTGACATTCATGTTTTGTCATTGATGTCAACATATGTTTTAGTTGGTTTCATCAGAAGTCTCAGATGGACTGGTTATCACTGATATGGGAGAGAGTATTAGAAATGTACGGACATTGTATGGGCTTTCAAAGCATGTGAGCATGGATATGTATACAATGATGAGCATGGATCTTATATCTAAGGTCTCTTGAATTAATATTATTTTTGGAATAAGTTATAGTTTTTTTGGTGAAGACTAGTTACAGATTAGTGACAGAGATAGTTTCTATGTTTTGGGGATAACTTGGATGCAAGCACAATTTATGATTTGCAAGATTAAAGTGTGGTAGAAGACATGTTGGCTAATGTTACTTGTGATTTTTGGGTCGATGTGTTCTTGGTGATGTCATCTTTCTTCTAGTCTCCTTTTTAACTATTGCCTTGTACCACTTAAACATTTGGAAAGATTCAGATTTTTCTTTTAAAAACATGACAGGCATCATTCTAGAATAATAATCAACAAACAAAATTAAATATCTATTACCATACTTAGTTTTTTTCTCATTGGTCCACATAGGTTAGTGTGCACTAAGTCCAAAATTCCTTGTGTAATGTAATATTTACTTGTAAAACTTGACTTGGTGATTTTTCCAACTTGAGATTCTTTGCACATGACATTCTAAGGTTTCTCCAATCTCGATAGACCTTTAACTCTATTATTTTTTCTCACTTTGATTAGATTGTCAGAATTCACATGACATAACCTCTTGTGCCATAACCATGCATCTTCAACTTTACCATATAAACAACTCTTAGTAGATGTATCAAGGTAAAATAAGTTACCTTTAGATTGTTCTCTAGTGGTAATCAGACTTCCTTTCTGATCAAATACTCTTACCTTTCCATTATGAAATTCTAATTAGTATCCTATATTTTTTATTTGTGCCACACTCAATAGATTATGCTTTAGTCCTTCAACCCAATAGACATCATCACATTTGATATTATTCAACAGAATTATAGAGCCTTTACCTTTCACAAGATAAGGAGCATCATTACCGAATCTAACATATCTTCCATCATGTTCTTCCATAGTAGTGAACTTAAGTGTGTCACCATTCATATGGTGTGAACACCCACTATTTATAATCATGTTATCATTCTTTCTTACATGTGAAATTAGGGCTTTTTCTTCTTTCTTTCCTTCATCAGAATTATCCTTGATAGAAACATTTTTTTTTATATTGCAATAGAGTATCAACTAAGAGAAAACATATATAATCAGTTATCAGCAACAGTCATATTTTCTATTGTTATCACCATATCCTAACTATACCATATACATAAAAGCATTTATACAGAATATGAGGTTTCAACATACAAAAAAGAGTGTCATAACAAGATATCTATGGATCTTCCCATCCATCTTTATTGTTCCTTGGTTCTACATTTTCCTAGCCATCATTTCTATTCCCTTGTCCTTGGATGTTCCAGGTGTCATTGTATTCCTTATTCTACCATTCACTATTGTATGTAGTCTCTTTAAAATATGCCATGTTATCATCCTCTGGATTTGAGTTTTGGATGATTGGCAAGCTGGGGTTTTGATCTCAACTAAGGTTTTATTCTTGGGGTACATCAAAAAAAGTGGCAAACTAGATGTCTCTTTTGTATACAACCATTTCACCTTCTTTCACTAGTGATAAAAAACTTTCTTCTGGCACCTCTATCCTTGCAGAAACGTGAGAGACAATATTAAATTGTGTGAGTTTAATAAAAAACTCAGTAAGATCTCGTTTCCTATTTTGGAAGATCTCCTCATTTCTTTGTTTCCAAATGACCCAAAGGATTTCAGCAGTCAAAGAAAACCAAAAGATTTTCATTTTCAAATCAAAAGCTTCCACAAAGCTAGTAACAACTTCATGCCAAGAGAAAAAATTGTGACAATTCCACAAGATGGGGCAACCAAAGAAACTAGACCAAATTTTATTAGCAAAAGGACATTCAAAAACGAGGTGTTCAAAGGTTTCAGGGCACATGCAGATAGAACAACAAATATTTTGTTGACCAAAATGAGAAAGAAAAGATCCAACATCAATTTTCTTTAATAGAAGCAACCATCGAAAACATAAAACTTTTGGTTCAACTTGAGAATGCTAAAAAAAGTCAGAGAAGAAGATCCATCTAGAGTTAGTCCAATTGAGATTCCAGTTTACAAATTCTTAACTTTTATCATCATCAGTTAGTCCTTCATTAGCAATATGGCATGACTTTTACCTTTATTTTTGAAATCTTAGAATCTCCTGAATCTTTTTTCTCTTTTGTTATTATCTCACTTGTCTTTCTTCTCATCACTATCATTTTTAGGGCATCTAGCAGCAATGTGATCAATCTTGTTACATTTTAAAAATTTCAAAGGTATCTTACCTCAGTACTTGCCTTTACCTCTTTGTAGTGTTCTAGCTACTAGAGATTCAAACTCTCTTTCTTTTACTTCATCTTCAGCATAAAGTTCTTCTAACTTGCTCTTGCAACTATAAAATATTTCACTTGCACTACTTGCATAACCATCACTAGGTATAGAATCCCTAGAACTTCCAATCTTCGAAGATGATTTAAATGCAGACTTAATCCTACCAGTAGCAGGTAAACTATTATCAAAATCATTAGGCTCAAAATAAATCAACTTAGCAATAGAAGCATGTAGTGAAATAGTCATCTAAGAAATGGATCTCAGTTCTTGTATTGCAGACACCCGGATGGCATACATCGGTAACAATGTCCTCAGCAGTTTTCTTGTTACATCTTCTTCATTTATCTATCCTCCAACACCTCTGATAGAATTCACAATTTCCTTCAGTCTTGCACTATATAGTGTAACATTTCACCTTCCTTCATTCTCGTAGATCAAATTTTCCTCCTAAGCTTTATGTTTTTGCCTTCTGAACATGTTGATCTCCACCATGTACCAATTCAATCTTATCCCACATCTTTTTTGTTGTTTCACATCCTTTAATATCATTGAACTCCAGATCGGTGAGATTAGATGATATTTCAATCATAATTTGTATGTGATCTCGTCTTTCTCTTATTTTCTCAAGTGTCAAAGGCCCAAATGGAGGTGGTGAATACTCATTGTCAAGGTAGTATAGTGCATACCCTCCAATCCCAAATAAGTGCAACCTCATTCTATTTTTCCATGTAGAGAAGTTATCCTTATTCAACTTTGGTGCCTCCCTCTTATACATCTTTGGATCTTTAACTCAATTCTTTTAAACTTATCTCTTAGGGTACTTCACTCTAATACCAATTGTTGGATTACTAAGAGAGGGGGTGAATCAAAAAACTATGATACTTTAAACTTTAAATCTTAATTTTGATTCAACTCGGTAGGATAAACAACAGCAGTAATTGAATCACCAAATAACTTCAATAACTCAAAGATAAACTTGAATAAATAGTAAATATCATGCACATGAAACATTCAACACACATAACACCAGATTTAATGAGGAAACCCAATTTGGGAAAAATCTTTGTTGGGAATTGTCACCCACAAATGAAAATACTCTTCTTGTTGGCAAGTGATCAGTTTTGGAAATGTGATTCACTTTTTGGTTGTCATTTATGGAAACACATCTGGGTTTGAGATCGATTCTTTTGAAGTTAAGTTTTGGTATGTCTAAAATCGACTAAGTATAGAAGCAGGGATACAGTATTGTTTTGGATTTCTAAGATAGATATCGATGACTTAAGGCATGCGAGATTAGAGGAAGATAGTATGGAGCATGTATGACCTCCACCTAAGATTGATTTGGTTTTGGATAAGTGCACGGTGAGTTATAAGGATTTGAAGACTGACACAGAGTAGAGAATAGAGATACAGAGCAATTGGACAGCAGTGAAGAATAAGGGAGTATGACTTGGACTCCAGGAAATTGAAGTTGTATTTTTGTTGTTGATAGTCTATACTTTGACTATGCAAGAGCGTCGACTATGCATTTGATACTTACTATATTAAATGTATTTTGTATTGAAGGCCGACTTAGTACTAATTGTAATATTCATACTGAGAGCTGACTTTGTAAAGTTGAGATATATATATATATATATATATATATATATA
>MU225667.1:405336-448748 GCA_018584345.1 Thuja plicata
TATATATATATATATATATATATAAGATCTTTTTGGTAAAGATCAAGTGTGTATGTGAATGTATGAGTAGTATTTTATTTGAAAGAGCAGACATGCGAATGGCAGAGCAGAGAATGGTAGAGCTATAAAGGAACTATCAAAGCATTTATGATGCTTGTTTTTTTCATAACTGAGAACCTTTTGTAACATATTTACATTGTAAGAGCTGTAAGCTCAGAAGCCCCTAACAAGGTGTTGTGAACCTTTAATAGGGTTTTTATTCCTCTAACAAGGAAATTTACTATGTAATATTCAGCTCCTAACAGGGCTAGGTCTCCTTACAGGGACATTATACTTTAGTACATGCTTGTGCGTATCATCCCCACTGGGGTTTTCCCTTGGATAGGGTTTCCTCGTAAACAAATCATGGTGTTATGAGTATTGTGTAATTTTCTTCTTTACTTTACTGTAAATGTATGGTTAATTTTTAAATTGTGAAGAATTAGTTTAAAGTTCTATTATACTAATTCACCCCGCTCTCAGTATAATTCAATCCTAACAATTGGTATCAAAGCTTTTGGCCCTTGGAGAGAAATTCTAACAACTTGAGGGAGATCAAAATGGATTTGAACAGTTTACAGGAGAACTTTGAAGCTACACTTGAAGACCTTGACAATGCTAAAGTAGAAAATGGTGAATTGAAGTTCAACCTTTGAAGAGTTGAGAAATTCATAAAGAAAATGAAATAAAAACTTGAACTTTCTAGAAGTCAGAGAGAAGATCTTGTGGTTCAGATAAAAGAAGATTTAGATGAGGACAATTCAGATCAGGTGAAGCAACTGAAAGAAGAGATTGAGACTCTAAAGCTTGAGAACAAGAATATGGCTAAAGAAATACAGATATATGAGGATGCTAAGAAGAAAGCTAAAGAAACCTTAAACAATGCTTTGAATCAAATGAAAGATGAGGCTGACAACTACAAGATCAAATACTTGGAATTACAAAAATACAATCAGATTGTGAAAGGTGAACTTGCTGAAGCAAAGAAACATATTGAGAAACTTCACACCAATAGTGATTTGATTGAGGAACAACTAGACAAGCAGAAACCTAAAGGTGACATGACTGGTATTGGCTTCAATGGAGCTGAATGTTCCAAGAATCAGGAAGAGAAATCAGATGAGAAGATTGATGCTGAGAAACCATCTATTGAAGAACCTAAATAGAAGATCAGACCTTTTAGAGGCAGATGCTTTGGTTGCAACATATTTGGACACATGAAGAGAGACTGCAGAGATAATTACCCTTTTAGAACTTTTTCTAGTTATTGTTTTAACTGTAATGGATATGGGCACAAGAAGATAGAATGCATAAAATATAGTTATAGACAAGACAATGGAAGAGAACCTCCAATGAAACCTACATACTACAAATTTAACAACATTGGACACATTGTGAAGTACTGTAAGTTGCAAGTTAATCAAGAAAGAAGACCACCTATATGTTACAAATGCAATAATCCAGGACATTTAGAAAAGTTTTGCAGGTATAATGGAGTAGATAACAGAATAACACCACCTCCTATGAAACCTCAGAAGAATGGTAGTGATAATGGTAAGAGTATTGCAGATGTGAAGAGTGATTTTGAAAATTGTTTTAAGAAAGCAGAAGACAGCAATAGTGGTAAGATATGGAAGTAGAGTCAGTAGATGCTACTGGATCTTCGCCTGAAGGTAGCAAGATAGAATCGACATAATTGGCTTATCATGGCCTTAGGGGGACATTAAATGCAAACATCAAAACTTATCCTACCCTATCAATTGTTGATTGAGCTCATGCGAGCTTGTGTTTGAGTTAAGCTAACATCATGGATTATATATCTAAGAGCGTATCATCAGTCGACTTGTATATTTTGATCGCAAAAATTAGCAGCCAACTAGACAGTTTGAAGTGAAAAAGAAAGTTATAACCTAACTTGTATAAAGCACCATGTTATGATCTATTTATCCATCATTTAACAATGAGTGAGCCAAGGAGATCAGAGAACAGAAGCATTCATATTTTTCTACACCTGTCGTGCATGATCGATTGGAGCATAAACTCGGATTTCCACGTAAAAAAGGTATTCTACATCATCTAAGCTATGGATGCACCTATAATTTTCAATTTTGTTGATCATCCTAGATACAAATTCAATAAACATCCTTATAATTCATGTGAAGAGGATCCGGAAGGAGCATTTTCATAGACCCCACATGGCATACTTCACGTAGAAGACATTAGGGCTTACATTCACTGTAAGTATGACACATTGGGAGATAATGAAATATTCACTGAAATGGAAGACATGTCTAAGAATGGAATCACGAAGGAAGAATGGAAACACATTATTCAGTTGAGCATAATGAATATTATGGATTTATGCGAGTTCAATGAAAGCGAATGGTTTAAAATACTTACGAGCACAGTTCATGACTAATTCATATGGATTGGTAGCCAACCTGTGAAAATATGTAATGACCTAATTCATGAGATTATTAGTTTAGATAACACTGGAGTTGTACCCGTTGCAGAGAAACATGTCAAGAAAGAAGTTGAAACCCTAACACACTCGAAGTGGGATAGAAGGGCAATGACATTAAATGATATTTTCCAACAAGATGTAAGGTTGATTGAAATGATACTTGGTTACAAATTCTACTATAGTAGAAGACCTAACTCAGTGTCAGCTGGAGTGATTATGACGGCATGGAGAATGATAAAAGAAAACACAGTACAATCTATGCAAAGTATTGGCACAGCGATTCCTCAAAAATGTAAAGCTTGTGAAGAAGGACAGAATGAAAAATTTCAGGTTTGGATCATTACTAGTACACATGTTCATTCATATTTAACACAAGTTTCCAGGTCTACATCCTAGTGGCTAGAAGTCGGGGGTACCTACTGGTATACTAATCTCACAGAGTTACAAAAGATAGAACACTACTTGGGTGGATGGAGAACTGTTTGCAATGATCAAAATTCTACAAAGACAAATGAAGAGTAGATACAGCCTACATGAGGACATTATTGAGAAGTATAATGATGCAATTTGTTTTATGGTTGAAACAGACTATGTATGTTTTGAGGCAGTTACACCTAGGGAGAAATGGTGTTACCCTATGGGCTATGAAGTGAGTTTTGAACTACTCACCATGCAAGTAGAACATATTCTTGCATTAGAAGTTGATACATCAGAAGAGAGATGGGGAACCTATGAGGAGAATTCAGAAAAGGTAAGAGAAGAACAATCTAGAGGATCAAGGAAAAGAAAAATTGCTAACCTTATTCATGACTGTGGTATAAAGGCTAATCTGTCAGAGGAAGAACTTAAGGAAGCAAAGAGGAAGATGGAAGAGAGATCCCTTGGAGTGGAAAGTAGAATCACTGATGCCCCTTCCACCCCTGAAGTAATTATGGTTGACAATACACCTCCATCACAACCATAGATAGAGCAAGCAAAGGAGTTTACTCCTAGAGTAACTAGATCTAGTATGCAGACAAAAGAGAAGAGCGCAGTAGAAGAAGAGAAGAAAACTGAGAAGAATAAAGCATGGAAACCTAACATGAAAATGTTGGAGAAAAGAGCAATTGAACAAGGAAAATTGGTTTCAATTGACAAATATTATAACAGGTATGAAGAAGTAGATAAACTGAAAAATTGAAGACATTGTGATAGAACACATGCTTAGCTTTAGAAAGACCCTTTTGGAAATTGAAGGAAGCATACCTTTAGTGTTGTATACAAAATTAGAAAATAGAAAACACTTGGCACAAGTTGAAGATGATCAGATTAGGAACAAGGATATTGATAACATGCTTCCTATGTTATCAGTACAAGAAAGAGACAATATAATCAAAGAATTGAAACCTTTGTTGAGAACAAAGATTAGATTACTAAAGATAATGGCAAGGAGGTATGATGAAGTAACTAAGGAAACTCAGAAGGCACTTGAGAAGATATTATTGAAAACTACTTTTGACAAGCCCCCACTTGCTAAGACAACTTTTCCTACACAATTGGGAATGGATGACAGCTCAAAGGAAATAGAGACTAATAATGAGAAGAGTAAAGAAGACACAACTACATATTTCTATGTTTCTGGGGTGGCAATAACACTAGACCCTTCACAAGATGAGAAGGAACCTTTTGCAGGAACCATGGACACTTCTATTGCAGATGAAACTCAAAAGGAAGAGGAAAATAAGGAAGATAAGCAGAAAGAGGATGAAGGATAGAAGACTGAGCAGAAAGAAGATGAAAAAGAAAAGGTAACTTCACCATCTAGTTCATTGTTGGCAAGTAGTAATGTTAATGTTGATAGCATGGACGAAGATGAATTGATGAAATGGGCATTCACCGCACTGAACAAAGCAAAGGAGAGATCAACATAGAAAGGAGATAAGAAGACAAAAGTGATTTCAAGAGCTATTGATACTATGAATAAATTTCTTCCAGTACCCTTAGTATTCCAGAACAAAGATGATATTGAGAACTTGAAAGTCAAACTTGTTGAGTTTGATGGCCACTTTGAAAATTTGTTGAAAATTGCAGAGGAGAAAGCAGAGAAAACATATGAAGAGAAGAAGCTAATAAAAGTATTAAATTCCATCTCATGGGACATAGGAATTGTGAAAACTTGTTTGAAAAATGCAAGGAACTGCATTTGACATGGGAGAAAGTTATTTGGTTACAGTATGAATCCTATTAGACATGTTCAAAATGTTGAAGACTTTATTGCCAAGGAAAGGGCAACCTTGAATAGTCTAATGGATGGTTGTGAAACATATTCACAAACCACTACAGAGTTAGACACTGAAGTGACAAGGATATGATCCAAGATTAGTGTATTGGAGAATGAGAAGGAGAGAGTACTGAACAGTATCAATTTGTTGGGGAACTTCATAACTCTTAAGCTATCAATACTTGAGGCACATCTAACATATTTGGAAAAGACTACAGATTCATTGGAAAAAGGCTTACCCACATACTTGAAGAATGCTAAAACTACACAATTTGCATTGAATGGATAGATTCACATAAGTCAAATTTTGTTCAGGACATGGAGCTCAGAAGTGAAGATTTTGGAAGTTTCCTTCCAAGACATTCTGAAACTGGTAAGCAGGAAATGATACTTACTTATATGCACCTTTGTCATTGTTGTCAAAGGGGGAGAAGAGAAGAAAAAAATATATATAATTAAAAATGAGAAGAGAAGGATAAAGAGAAAAAGAGACAGTTTTGATTGGTTGGAACACTTAGTCATTTTTTTTGTTAAGTGTTGCCATCAATGCCAAAGGGAGAGATTGTTGGAAAGTGATCAGTTTTGGAAATGTGATTCACTTTTTGGTTGTCATTTATGGAAACACATTTGGGTTTGAGATCGATTCTTTTGAAGTTAAGTTTTGGTATGTCTAAAATTAACTAAGTATATAAGCAAGGATAAAGTATTGTTTTGGATGTCTAAGACAGAGATCGATGACTTAAGGCATGCGAGCTTAGAGGAAGATAGTATGGAGTATGTATGACCTCCACCTAAGATCAATTTGGTTTTGGATAAGTGCACGGTGAGTTATAAGGATTTGAAGACTGACAGACAGTAGAGAACAGAGATACAGAGCAGTTGGACAATAGCGAAGAATAAGGGAGTCTGACTTGGACTCTAGGAAATTGAAGTTGTATTTTTGTTGTTGATAGTCTATACTTTGATTATGCAAGAGTATCGACTATGCATTTGATACTTACTATATTAAATGTATTTTATATTGAAGGTCGACTTAGTACTAATTGTAATATTCATACTGAGAGCCGACTTTGTAAAGTTGAGAGATATATATGTAAGATCTTTTTTGGTAAAGATCAAGTATGTATGTGAATGTATGAGTAGTATTTTATCTAGAAGAGCAGACATGCGAATGACAGAGCAGAGAATGGTAGAGCTATAAAAGAACTATCAAAGCATTTATGATGCTTGTTTTGTTCATGACTGAGAACCTTTTGTAATAGACTTACATTGTAAGAGTTGTAAGCTCAGAAGCCCCTAACAGGGTGTTGTGAACCTTCAACAGGGTTGTTATTCCTCTAACAAGGAAATGTACTATGTAATATTCAGCTCCTAACAGGGCTAGGTCTCCTTACAGGGACATTATAATTTAGTAAATGCTTGTGGGTATCATCCCCACCAGGGTTTTCCCTTGGCCAGGGTTTCCTCGTAAACAAATCATGGTGTTATGAGTATTGTGTAATTTGCTTATGTTCTTTACTTTACTGCAAATGTATGGTTAATGTTTAAGTTGTGAAGAACTATTTTAAAGTGTTATTATACTGATTCACCCCCCCCCCCCCCCTCCTAGTATAATTCAATCCTAACACTTCTAAAGTATGCTCAGTTAAAATCCAATCCTATTAAATATTACAATACACATTGTTATATTGCCCCTGTTAGGGCATTTACCTCAGACCCGTTAAGGTTTTCACCATGTTAGGAGTGGCCTAGTTGTTATATTATGGTGACAGATCAAGAAAGTATTATCTAGGAAATTGTTTTACCTTTCTGCAATGTGTGGGGTTTGGGGCATTGCCCCGAGTCTGGGGGTTCGGTGGCAGAGCCCCCGATGCAAATTTTTTTTAGGCTTATTTTCGGCCAATTTCTAGGCTGACATGTTATAACCCTAAAGTGGCATAAAGATTGTATAAATTGGATTAGCGTTAGGGTTTTATGTTATGTTGTATGTTTTACAACAGTATTGAGTTGTAAGGAATTTGCGCATTACAGTTAGATTGTAATCAGTGGATAATAATAAGAGTGGACTTTGCTATTTGGTGGACATAGCCCAAGGATTGGGTAAGCCACATTAAATCTTTGTGTCTTGTGTTCTCTTCTGTTTTGGTTTATTATTCTCTGATATTGGTTATATTTTTGCATGTAATTATTATTTTTGTCTTATTAATCCTAACAAGTGGTATCAGGGAGAGGTTTTCTTTAGTTATCCTCTGCAGGAAGATCTCACAGTTTACTGGGAGTCTCACGGTTGAGTGGGAGTAATGGCAGATGAGGGTAGGCTGAAGGTTGGGAACTTTAATAGACAGAACTTTCAGTTATGGAAAATTCAGATGGAGGAATATCTCTATCAGAAGGATTTATGGCAACCATTGGGAGGAGTGGCCAAGAAATATGCAACTATGTCTTAGGAGGATTTGGATATTCTTGATAGAAAGGTGTTGGGTATTACTCACTCATGCCTGGCATAATCGGTGCCATTTAATATTACCAAAGCAAAGACAACTAAAGAGTTAATGGAAACCCTAGAAAAGTTGTATGAAAAGCCTTTGACTTTGAATAAGGTATTTCTTGTGAAGCATTTATTTAATATGAAGATGGTAGAAGGTGGGTCAGTGACTGGTCATTTAAATGAGTTTAATACAGTTACGATTCAATTATCTTTTATGAGTATAAATTTTGATGAAGATATTAGGGCTCTTTTGATTCTGTGTTCTTTGCCAGAAAGTTGGAGTAGCTTGATAATGGATATTAGTAACTCTATTTCAAATTTGATCACCCTAAAATTTTATGATGTTGTTGGTGTTATTCTGAGCAAGGAAATTCATATAAAAAGCTGAAATGGATCTACATCAGGTAGTGTTTTGAATGTTGAAAGCAAAGGTAGAACAAGAGATAGAGGAAACAACTCTGGAAATTATGGGAAATCATGAGGGAAGTAAAAGGGAAAGAGGTCTCAATCAAGAGGACCTAGCGACTATTGGTGTTGTGGAAAACCAGGTCATAAGAAGAAAGATTGTTGGTCTCAAAAGAATAAAGAAGGAGACAAACAAGAAGGCAATAAGGAGGCAAATGTGGTAAGTAATAAATTTGAAGATGATGTTTTAATTCTTTCCCTTGTGAATATTAATGATTCATGGGTTCTAGATTCAGGGGCTTCTTTTCATGCTACACCCCATAGGAGTTATTTTATTGATTATGTCCAAGGTGATTTTGAGCAAGTTTATTTGGGAGATAATGAGCACTGTCAAATTGTTGGGAAGGGAAGAATTAAGATTAAGTTTCATAATGGGAATCATTGGATACTACAAGAGGTAACATTTGTTCCAAGGCTAAGTAGAAGCTTAATTTCAGCAGGGCAACTAGGTGATGAGCGTTGCACAGTTACTTTTAATGATAAACATTGGAAGGTCTCAAAAGGTTCCTTAGTAGTAGCAAAAGGTGTGAAAGTAGGAACTTTATATCTTTGTACAAGTAATGTTGTTCCTTCTAATTTTATTTTTACAGAGAAAAGTGAATGTTCAGGAACAGTTGCTATAGTTGAGTAGGTAGAAAGTGAAACAGTCATTGTGGATACCGAAACAACACTATGCAGGTAGAAAGTGAAACAGTCACTGTGGATACCGAAACAACACTATGGCACAACACACTTGGGTACATGAGTGAGAAAGGTATGAAATTACTTCACTCAAACAAAGTTTTACCATGTCTAAAATGTTTAAATCTAGATTTCTGTGAAAGTTGTGTATATGGGAAACAAAAGAGAATTAGTTTCTTGAAGGGTGGGAAGGAAAAGAAATATAATAAATTAGAGCTTGTACATATAGATGTATGGGGTCCATCTCATGTATCTTCCCTTTGTGGCTCTCTATATTATGTTACTTTCATTGATGATGCAACTAGGAAAGTATGGATTTATTTCCTTAGGCAGAAATCTGATGTATTTGAAACTTTTAAAAAATGGAAAAGCTTGGTTAAAAATGAGATTGGTAAAAGATTAAAATGTCTCAGATCTGATAATGGTGGTGAGTATTTCATAAGAGAATTTGAATATTATTGTTCCTCTAATGGTATTCGTAGGCAAAAAATGGTTCCAAGGACTCCACAAGAAAATGGTGTGGTTGAACGCATGAATAGGACAATAATGGAGCATACAAGGACTATGAGATTTCATGTTGGGCTCCCCTTAAACATGTGGGAAGAGGTTGTAAATACTTTTGTTTATTTAATTAACAGAGGTCCCTCTACTCCTTTGGGTTGTGGTATTCTAGAGGAAGCATGGACTAGTAAGAAGGTAAGTTATTCTTTTCTCGGAACCTTCAGTTTTGAAGCATTTGAACATATAGATTTTTAAAATAGAACCAAGCTGGAAGCAAAATCAAAGAAATGTCTAATTTTTGGATATGGCATTGATGAATTTGTCTATAGAATTTTTTATTTTGAAAATTGTAAAATTGTAAGAAGCGGGGATGTCATATTCAATAAGAAATTATTGTACAAAGATCTGTTGCAATAGCATGAGACGAAAGACATTGATTATGTAGAGTTGTATGATACTCCAAAAGATAATGTTCCAATAATTCCTTATGCTTTGCAATAATAGCAACAAAAAATACCACACACCCCAGTGAAATTTAGATGGTCAACAAGGCTAAGTAGACCTCTAGATATATTTTCACCTTCTTTGTATTCTACTTTAAATTAACTAATGTTGGTGAGCCTGAATGTTATAATGAAGCTATGTAGGTGGATACAAAGCTTCAGTGGGAGTCTACAATGACAGATGAAATGGACTCCTTGCTGAAAAATCAGACTTGGGATTTATGTAAGTTACCTACAGCTAAACGAGCTTTGTAGAATAAATGGGTTTACATGTTGAAAGAAGAAGATGGAGGTAAGAAAAGATTTAAAGCCAGATTAGTCATAAAAGAATTTGCACAGAAACAAGGTATTGATTTTGATGAGATATTTTCTCCATTTGTTAAAATGACTTCTATTCATATTGTTTTAATTATTTTGGCTACTGGAGGTTTGCATTTAGAGTAGCTTGATGTTAAAACAAATTTTCTTCATGGTGATTTGAATGAAGAAATATATATGGTACAGCCACAGGGATTTGAGATTAAGGGTAAGGATATTTTAGTGTGCATATTGTAGAAAAGTTTATATGGATTGAAGCAAGCACAACGGCAATGATATATTAAGTTTGATACTTTTATGAATGAGAATGGATACACTCTATGTAATTCTGACCATTGTGTTTATTTCAAGAGGTTAGATGATGCCAGCTACATTATTCTATGTTTATATGTTGATGATATGCTTGTACATGGATCTAACATGGATCATATTAAGGGGTTGAAACAATAGGTAGCAAAATATTTTGCCTTGAAGGATTTGGGGGCAGCAAAACAAATCTTTGGCATAAAAATTTACAGAGATAGGTAGAACAAAAAATTAACTCTATCTCAGGCTGATTATGTTGAAAATGTGTTGCAGAGATTCTCCGTGAAGGATGCCAAAGCTGTCACTACACCTTTGCCTGTTCATTTGAAATTGACTAAGGAGATGTTTCCAAAGACACTAGAAGAAGAGGCTAAAATGTCCAAGCTACCTTATGCTTTAGTTGTAGGGAGTTTAATGTATGTTATGGTATGTACTAGGCTAGATATTGCACATGCAGTGGGAGTCTATAGCCAGTATATTAAAGACATTATATTTTTCTATTAGTATATGCAAGGAAAACATGATAAACACCGTCGGTTAATACTACACCAAAAGACAGGGCACAACACTACTCGACGCCAACGTTACTGATATTTCTAAATATAAAGCATCCTAACGCAACACTATTTAGTGTTAACCGATGACAGAAAAGACAAAGGAACCCGACAAGTAACCAACAGTGCAACTCGACGAAATAGTCAAGAGTTGAACCCAACAGATCAAGGGAACTTGACGAATAGTTCAAAGAAGGAACACCGACACAATTTCAGTTCACACCAACAATCAGATGTCAAGATTCAGTTACACCTCGAAAAAAGTGGATCTGACTTCCACATCAGATAAATCACTAAAGTTTTATATTTAGCTTCTTGATTTGCTTTTAAATTCATTACTTAAGAGAAAAGCAATGTAATTATTATTGTTTTTATTAGTCTAACTGATTTAAAACATGCAAACTAAAGGATCAAGGTCAAGTTGTATACCTTGGATCTAGAGTTAGCATTGTAATGCGTGATTCTAGAATAGGTTAAAGAACTTGTATAAATAGATGCTCAATCAATTGTGAAAATTTTGTTCGATGATGATTGTGGCCTCTGAGAGCATCTAAGGTTTAGACAAGAGAATTCATGCAGAAGCACAGACAAAGATCAAATCAGTTTTCAAGAACAAGAACCAAGGCTACCGACAAGCAGGAAAATGTATTAATCAATCACTATAGGTGATATTCATAATCTGTAAGCTTTAATGGAACTTTTATCAGCAATTATAGATTGCATACAGTCAAGTCATACATATTGTACACATCCTAACAAGTGTAGTACACTTAAGAAATCCCTTCAAGGAAGGTGGATTTAACAATCCTATTGTAAATCTCTTAACCGAGTGCACACTACATCAGTGTTGCTAAAGCTCTTAACAGAGTAGATCCTAACATGTCTCCACATTAATACTCCTAACAGGGTAGATCATCAGAAGTGATCAAATTGTAATCCTTAACCGGCTCCCTTCCAATCTGTAGATAGTGAAGTTTTGTGGGTGTCATCCCCGCCGCAGTTTTTAATTCCTAACAGGAGTTTACTGCGACATCATATCTTGTGTTATGTGTCTATTACTTTCATGAATATTTCCATGAATGTTACATATAATTAAAGTTATGAATTAATATTACATGCATAAGAAATAACATCAAATTTTGTTGGTAATACAATAAAGATTGATTTCTAATAAAGTAAAGTGAAAAGTGTTAAAAGTTTTAAAGGTATTGATTCACCCTTCCCCTCTCAGTACTACTTCCCATTAATCCCAACAATTGGTATCAGAGCTGAGTCTCTTCTTGGAAAGATTAAAGGCTTTAGAGAAAATATTATACAATGGAGAAGTACAAACTTGATAAAAATATTGAGAATAAAAAGCTTGAAATTCAGATGTTTTATGAACAGTATAAAGAAGCTAGAATCAACATGAGACAGTTGCTGGATGAAAAAAATAATATGGCATATCGTTGTAATGAGACAGATTATCATGAGGAAGAGATTACAAATTTCTTTGAGTCTTCAGGATCAAATACAACCAAAGCATCAGATACATCAGAAGAAAGCATCACAAGCCTAACTGAAATCAATCTACATCTGGATGGACAAGTCAAATCTCTACAAATTGGTAAAGAGACACAGATGGTAAGGATGATTGATGTCATGAACAATGCTAGGAAAGTTTGAACAAGAAAGAATACTAGCTATTGATGATAGAAGAAAGATCACAGAAAAGCTACAAGAAAAAGAGTCTGAGATACAAAGACTTACAGAGCATCACCATGAGATTACAAATCAAATTATTCATTTGAGTCAAGAAGCAAACAAAATGAATATGAAACTCATTGAAATAATATAGAATATCGATGAACTAGGAGAAGAGAATGAAAAACTAAAGCATGAGGTTAGAATTTAGCAACAACATAATGACATGATTAAGAGAGATAAAGAAAATACAAAAAGGATGGATGAATTCTTGAATGCACAAAGAAGACCCAACACCAAAACTGGACTAGGGTACACCGAGCATGGAGAGTCATCAAATAAAGCTAATCCAAAAGATTCCTACATCAATCCTAGACCAAGGAAGCTGACATGCAATCACTATGGAAAGAAAAGCCATGCCTCAAATGTTTGCAAGAGCAAAGAAAAAGGTATTCCTAAATCCACATTTACATTAATAGGACAATGTTTTAAATGTAGCAAGAAAGGACATAAAGCATATGAATGTAAATCAAAGGTGAAAGAACCAAAGAAGGAAACCTATATGGACAAGTATTGTCCCACCTGAAAAATGCATGGGCACACATCTCTTGAATGCAAGAAGAAGAAAATTGAAGCATGGAAACCCAAAAATCAAGAAAATGCATATAAACCGAGCAGAGTTGGTAATTCATATATTTGGGATTACAATACATGGATAAACTGCACAGCATGTGGTAGATATGGTCACATTGTTGCAAATTGCATGAGAACATGGACCAAAAGGTCTAGAGGCTGGGCCAACCATGGAATGGCATGTTTATACTGTCATAAGGTTGGACATCTAAAGAAGGACTGCAGAGACTGAATAACAAAAACCATCACTTTTGCAAATGGTAACACCATTGAAGACATCAAGAGAATCAGAAAGCAAATGTGGAGGAAAGCTTCAACCATTGAGGAAGCTGGCCCAAGCAATGCAGTCGGTGACACCTCATCCCATGGATCTGGTGACATCGCCACCCCCACCTAAAAGATGAACAAGTAATTATGGAACTACACTACACCAAGTCATATTTTGCATCAGTTCCATTATACAAATTGATAGATAGTCAAAATCTGCATGAATAAATATGCATATTATGTTACTTGTTACAATTATGAGAAAACAACCCCGTCGGTAAACACATACCAAAAATCATCGGTGAACATAAAAGGATGAGTTGTCTACACTTATCGAGAATATTTGGTCAACACATAAAAAGGCTAAGTTGCTAATGTAAACCGACACCCATCGATAAGGAAGAAAAGTTACAATATTATCTTGACACTACACCGAGATTCGTTTGTGAAAGCAACAATCTTAACAGCTATCTTGAGAATCCTGTCAACACTGATAATATTGTTTGAGAGTTTAACCGATGAACTTCATCTTCATGAACTGATGAGTTATTGAGCATTTATGACAGAATTAGGACAAAAGTCTATAAACACTCGACGGAAGCACTTCATTCTTCACACGCAAATTTAGAAAATAGAGCAGAGTGAAAACAAAGTGAAAATAGAGCAGTTAGTAGATCATCCTCAACTCAATCCAATGCACTCCAAACCAATCACTCACAAGCTACACAGATTGAAGTAAGTACCAAGCATACCGAGAACTCTGTTATTATTTTTGAAAAAGCCCTAAATTTGAAACACAATGGCAATGACTTCAAGAACATCCAAATTGAAGAATGAAAAGAAGAATGTCATTGAGTTAATCAAGAATGGTACTTGTGTGGAACCAAAATACAAGATATGTCCAGAGGTTGCCTCGCAACCCGATGATTCTGGCGCATTCTCAAAAATTCCACCTAGGGTTTTGTTGATAGAAGATGTTAGATTGTATATCCACTGCAAGATCGTTGAGATTGGTGATCTGGAGATAGATCAAGCTTATAAGAAGCTATGTGATGGTCAAGGGAACCTAAAGGAAGAACACAAGCACTTTCAAGTAAAAGAGATCAAAAATTCCCTATATTTTCTGAGGGTTTTCAAAACCAATTGGATTCGGTTAGTACTAAGCAGAATGCACGATCAGAAGTTATGGTTGGATGAACCTAAATAGATTACAAAGGATGTAATACATGTTGTAACAGGTTACCCTATAACTGACAAACCAAAAGCTCACAAGAATCCCTCTCAATTAGAAGTTGAGAAACTCACCAATACTGTATGGGATAACCGAGAACTTAAGGTGAACACCATCACCAACAAGGAACTGAGGTTCGATGCATGTTTCATAGGGTACAAAATTTTTCAAGCTAGCAAGATAAATAGCATAGCATCAATAGCAGTAAGCATAGCTCACAAGATTGTCACAAAAGGAATAAAAATGGATCTATGTGAGATCCTACTAAAGAAACTTGATGAAAATATGACAACAATCAAGTCTTCCAAGACAAACACATGTAAGTTTGGCTCACTTATAATGTGTATATTCTTTTATTTTCAAGAATACTTTCCTTCAATTGGAAAATTTAAGTGGGACACCACCAAGCCATTCACATTACAAATAAATGACCTTATCAAGTCACTAGGTGACAACTTTGATTCAGTGATGACTTAATACTTCCTTGATTTCAAGTAAAAGATGATGGAGAGAGTAAGGATCCCTGAACAGTTAATTGAAAAGTGTAAGAAGAGATATGCTTTATGGTGGATTTAGATTTTACTCATATTAAACTATTTGTGCCAAGGAGATCCTGGTTACCACCACTTGACTATGAGATAAACATAGATCAAGCAACAAATGTAATTGATGCACTATTGAATGAACCACTTGACAGTAAGCAACAAAGATTTGGAACATATGAAGAGGCCAAGAATAAAATAAAAAATGGGCCTAGTCATAAAGACTACTATCAACAAGAAAAACAAGATGGTAAAGAATCTTGAGAAGTTTATGTCGGTAAATGAGGAGGAGAAAGAACAAACAGAGGACACCGAGGGACAAGGTGCCATCGATGAAGAGGAAGATAAGCAAGTAATAGATTCTGAAGCCATTGAGTCTAATGTGCCTCCACCTCCAACCAAGAAACCAAGGACTATAGCAGCTCAAAGGACAAGGATCCAAACTACAAAGAAAGATACTACACCTCTTATGAAAGGTCAAGTGATGACCTATAAGAGGAAGCAACAAACAGATAAGATAACACATACCAAAAGGACGAGAAGACTCATTAGAACCAAAGCTGACATTGAAGATTCAAAACAGGATGAGCCTAGAGTAGATAAGAAAAGATTAACCCCTCAAACAATTGATGAGATTGTTGATTCAATTGCTACAACAGGTACTATGACTAATAGGAAAATCAGGCAATGGGTAAAACTGGAGCCCGAGGACTAAAATAAAATAGAAGATGCAATAATCAAGTCTGTGGTTAGGTTCAAAAATGTACCAGTTGAGTTTGCTAACAAAATACCCAAACCACTGAGTGACATACTTCCAGCATGATGGTCTTATGAGAGGATACTTGTAACACTCATGCCTCCCGAATCCAAAATGGAAGAGATAAAAGAAATGATGAAAAATCATTCCAATAAGTTTGTGGCAAAGATAAGAGCCTACATGGTGTTGCAGTGGAAGCTCAGAGAGCTTGATAGCATGACAGATGCTAAATGGAGAGAAATTCTTGATCTACCTGCATAATCAACAAGTTTTGAGAATCCATTACTTCTCACTGAGACACCTCACATAGAGGAACAGAAACAAAAAGCAAGTCCAGAGCACATTGCTTTGGATAATATGGAAGATACTGAGCCCACTGACTTAGATAAAGTCATGGATGATCTTGACATTCAAGATATTACTCACTATGATTCTGATAAGGATCCAAAGAAGGATGATGATGTAATATTCATATCTCTTAAGGATCAAGAAAAGTAACAAGCATTGAAGACACCAGGAAATAAGGACATGGATGTTGCTGATGAGACATGGCCAAACACTTCAATCATTGACATAACAGGACTGGACCCTGTAGAACAAATTCAAAAGGATGAAGATGTCATTGTTCAACAAGCTCAAACCGATGAATAGGACACAACTACAAATGCAGCACAGGTGAGCACGTAGAACAATATGCCAGTATTGATGAAGGCCATAAATCTAATAAAAGGACAAGAAGAATCTACTGTAGATACAATCATACCCAAAGACAAGGGTGATGCAGAAACAATGGACACAAAAGATGACTCCAAAGATACAACTACTGAACAAGCTGCTACCGATGATTAGCAAGACAAGTCTACTAATCAGAATCAAGAAGGAGAAAAATAAGTAGAATAAGAAAGCAGAAGGAGAAGAGTGAAGAAGAAAAGACAGATGATCCACAAAAGAAAATAGAAGAGAAATATGTTGATACACCCAAGGTTGATGAAGAGACATCTTCACCTAACTGACAGGTGAACACTGAGCAGAAGGCACAAGAAGTTTCATCTACAAAGCCTTCACCGAGAACCTCAGAGAAAACAAATGAACTAGCAATGGTAGTTCATACATCTGATTCTACACAAGTCTCAAGGAAGAAACAGAAGAGAAAGATCAAAAATCCAGTCACTCTAGATTAAATAATTGAGATTCCAGTATGTGATCCTAGAACATTAGATCCTATTGCATTAACAAAGTATGTTAGACTTTGTGAAAGGAAAGCTATCCAAGATAAGCTGAGAAAGGCCACAAAAGAATCAAAGGTACTTGATGTTGCAAAAGGAATCCTCCAGCAAATTTTACCTGATACAAATGTTGATCAAACAACTCCCATAATTGATCAATTAGTGGTTCTCACCTACGCTATCACATCTCAGAATATAGATGCTGAAAAGGATATGGAAGCAAGACTTAAGAATAAATTTGAATTCAATTTAGCAGAGAAAATAAGCCAAGAAGTGGCACTGAACAAGGTGAAGCTATCTGAATTGGTAAGCACATTGGACCCTATAATTTCAGAAGCTATAGCCTTAATTCAAAAATTGTGCATGTTGGATCAAATCACCAAGGAGTATACCGAAAAGATAGCACAAATTGATGCTAATCTTCAAGCTAGTGCACAAAGTCTCACAAACACTGAAGATGGAATCAAATTGCACCATGAATAGCTCAAGCAAGATAGGAAGCTGAGACAGGATATTTAGATTGCAGAAACAAAGTTCAGAGATGAGGTGAATGAGCTTCAAGCTCAACTTTACCAAATCTCACATTACTGCAACACCATATGACACAGGCAAGAACACTTATTGTCACCCCATAAATGTTTGTCATAGACATCATTTATGATATGCGTGCCAGGACTGCACTAGAGAACATGGCACTAGAAATCCTCAAAGAGAAATGGGAGAAAATGATGGAAGATATCAAGAACAGTCACTCCCACATACTTGACACTATGTAAGTTGCACATTTTTGTCACATAATGAAAACTTATAAGTTGTACATTTTTATCATGATTATCAAAAAAGGGGGAAATGATATGTACAGTCAGTAATCTTATATCATTAAAAAGAGGAAAGATTATGAAAAAAAAGGGAATGTATAGTACAAAGGCAAGTATACATGTACATATACTTATACTATACCGATGCATATAGTTAGGGGGAGTCATATAATGACAAGGATATATACACGGTGTACATACTAAACACTTTAGTATTTTGCACATATCAGTTTTTGATACTAATGTCAAAGGGGGAGATTGAAGACATTATATTTTTCCATTAGTATATGTAAGGAAAAACATAATAAACATCGTCGATTAATACTACACCGAAAGACAGGGCACAACACTACCCGATGCCAAGGTTACCAATATTGCTAAATACAAAGCATCCTGACGCAACACTATTTAGTGTTAACTGATGACAGAAAAGACAAAGGAGCCCGATGAGTAACCAACAGTATAACCTGATGAAATAGTTAAGAGTGGAACCCGACAGATCAAGGGAGCCCGATGAATAGTTCAAAGAAGGAACACTGACAAAAATTTAGTTCACACTGACAATTAGATACCGAGAGTCAGTTACATCCCAAAAAAAGTGGATCTGACTTCCACGTCAGATAAATCACTGAAGTTTTATATTTAGCTTCTTGATTTGTTTTTAAATCCATTACTTAAGGGAAAAGCAATGTAATTATTATTGTTTTTATCAGTCTAACTGATTTAAAACATGCAAACTAAAGGATCAAGGTCAAGTTGTATAACTTGGATCTAGAGTTAACATTGTAATGCGTGATTCTAGAATAGGTCAAATAACTTGTATAAATAGATGCTCAATCAATTGTGAACATGTTTGATGATGATTGTAGCCTCTAAGAGCATCTAAGGTTAAGACAGGAGAATTCATGCAGAAGCACAGACAAAGATCAAATCAATTTTCAAGAACAAGAACCAAGGCTACCAACAAGTAGGAAAAGGTATTAATCAATCACTATAGGTGATATTTATACTTTGTAAGCTTTAATGGATCTATGATCAGTGATCATAGATTGCATACAGTCAGGTCATACATATTGTGCACATTCTAACAGGTGTAGTGCACTTAAGAAATCCTTTCAAGGAAGGTGGATTTAACAATCCTATTGTAAATCTCTTAACTGAGTGCACACTACATCAGTGTTGCTAAAGCTCTTAATAGAGTAGATCCTAACAGGTCTCCACGTTAATACTCCTAACAGGGTAGATCATCAAAAGTGATCAAATTGTAAGCCTTAACTAGATCCCTTCCAATCTACAGATAGTGAAGTTTTGTGGGTGCCATCCCCACTGCAGTTTTTACTTCCTAACAGGAGTTTTCTACGATATCATATATTGTGTTATGTGTCTATTACTTTCATGAATTTTTCTATTAAAGTTACATATAATTAAGTTTATGATTTAATATTACATGCATGAGAAAGAACATTAGATTTGGTTGGTAATACAATAAAGAATGATTACTAATGAAGTAAGGTAAAAAGTGTTAAAAGTTTTAGAGGTATTAATTCACCCCTCCCCTCTCAGTACTACTTCCCATTAATCCCAACATATACGAGTCACCATAGAATTGAGTATTGGAATGCAATCAAATGGATTCTCAGATATTTGAGAGGTACATCACATAAGTGTTTACACTTTGGGGGATCTACTACTATTGTTCATGGCTATGTTTACTCATATTTGGTAGGAGATATAGATACTAGGTGGAGTACTGCAGGTTATATATTTATTTTTGGTGGGACAGCAGTGAGTTGGATTTATCGGTTACAAAAGGTGAATTCTTTATCCACTACAGAGGCAGAGTATGTTGATGCTATAGAGGCAGCCAAGGAGATGATATGGCTTCAATTGTTCATGGAAGAATTGGGACATCCACAGGCGGATAACTATCTGTATTCAGATAGCCAGAGTGTCATTCATATTGTGAATAATTATTCTTTGCACTCAAAGACAAAGCATATACAGTTGCGATATCATTTCATTTGGTCATTTTTGGATGATGGGCAGTTAAAGCTAGAAAAGATACATATAGATGATAATCCAGTGGATATGTTTACAAAGGTTGTGACGAGGGAGAAGTTGAATTCTTTTTCAACTTTGGTTGGTCTTCTAGATTGAATAGACTAATAGAACTGTAGAGTCCAAGAAGGTTGGATCCAATGGGAGCTTCACAGGGTAACGGTTTAGCTACAAGATCAGTCTCCAAGTGGGATAATTGTTGGTTTATGTTGAGTTTGATCAGTCCCTAAGTGGGAGATTGTTGTATTGTGGTGACTGATCAGGAAAGTAATTTACCTTTCTGAAATGTGTGGGGTTCGAGGCATTGCCCTGAGTCTGGGGGTTCAGTGACAGAGTGGAATTTGTTGTTTGGTGGACGTAGCCCGGGGATTGGGTGAACCACGTTAAATCTTTGTGTCTTGTGTTCTCTTCTATTTTGGTTTATTATTTTTTGATATTGGTTATATTTATGCATGTAATTGTTATTTCTGTCTTATTAATCCTAACACTGGTTAGAGGGCTTTGAACACGCTTTTAGAATGTCACCTTCTCAAGAATGTTACAATAAGATTGTTAAGTCCACTCGATTAAGATATTTCTCTATTACAAATGTAAATAAGCAATAGTGTATAAAAGGATTTGTTAAACTGAAACTACCTCTTTTTTAATCAAATCTCTTATGCATTCTCTGACTACTGGTATCAACATTTCATCAATCTTTGCTTTAGACTTATATTTTCACCTCTTTTCTCTTCACTGCATCACTTGGTAGCACTTCAACACTTCAACTTGCCAACCCTCATGTTATTCAAATTCATCCTTTTTAGAGACTCTATTTTTGCCTCTTAATCTCCTTGATTAGGTTTTCTCTCAGCCATTAGATCAAATTTTTGAACTGATTCAGTGAATTTGAAACTCGATGAACCGCTTCAATATCACCTCAGAACTTGCACTTTTCTTGGAAGTAAAACCTTCAATTTTTTTTGCTTAAACTATACCATAGATATTTGTGTTGAATTTTCCCATGTGTAGATCTCGTAACTAACTTCTTATTCATCCTTGGAATCTTCTAGATCACTATGGCTCTCCATTAAATGTGTTCTTATCCTTGTTTCTAACATTTTTTCAGCTTTGGCAATTAGCTCTTGGTTTGGTAAATAACATGCACTACTTGGTGCCTCAATGTCTCGGTGTCTTGACTGACTTACATAACCCTTTACCGACAAACTTCTTTCTACTTGGTAACTTGACTATTTAGTTTTACCAACTTGCCAAATCTTTTTTACCGACTTGATAAAGTAGAAAACAATTATCTCAATATGAACTTACCATTGCCTGATCTTTATTATCTTTCCTTATTAAATCAACTCTGAAAGATATGGAAATTCAATATGACCAGAAATCAATTGCTTGACATCAATGAAAAAATAACAACTGATCTAATCCTTTCTATGATCTTTTATACCTCTGATCTCATTCTTTATCATCATCTCCATCAGTTGAATAATAGACATGTATCTTATACTTATATCAAGATAAAAAGAAAATACACTAAGAATTTCCTTAGAAAATTTAAGGTGTGAATAAGAGATAAGAGATAAACTAATTAAGTAGCATACCTCATTCAGACCAACATACAACTCCAAAATAATTCTACCAATATAACACTATTGATAAATTAACTATATATACTCCATCACAATCGCTCGATTTATAAGAAAGTATTGAAACATGGACTATAAGTGGTTTCTAGAAACATGTAATAAATCTATAAGCCCAAAAGTGACCAAAACCCAAAATATGGCATAAATTCCAATGTTAAAGTTTGTTATGGTATATTAAGATAGTTTTAGAAGATGCTCTTACAACTATTATAACTTCCCATAACATTGTAATATTCTATCATATGTCACCCCTTAATGTTGGTTCATATTTTGGCATATTCAAACCCATTCATATTTGCACTAAAATTCAATTGATGTCCAAGAGCATATTTGGATGGCATTTGTGTGGTCAAATCTAAGAAAAATGAAAAATCTATTATTTTCATATTTTCTATTTTTTAGCAATTTTCATTTCTGGATGTCATTGGAGAATGTCTCAAATGGTTCAAGAAGTTATGCCATCTTTAGAAATACCTCCTTGTATCTCTGCCCAAAAAAAATTTGGAATTCGTTTTTGTTGTTGTTGTTGGCATTCATGTTTTATCACTGATGTCAATATATGTTTCTAATTGGGACCAAGTCACCAAATAGACTGGTTACTACTGTGTAGATGACTGACATAAGTGTATGGGTACTGTATAGTTGATTTAGAACATGCAAAGATGATGATGTGTACAAGGATGTTGTTTGATCTTATGTCTAAGGTTGTGTTGCTTAATATTGCATATGGAGAAAGTTACAGATGTTTTAGTAAAGACTGGGTACTGGACTGTAACAATGTACTGATAGAGTTAGTCTCTGAGTTTTGAGGATAACTTGTGTGTGATATGGATTCATGTTATGCGAGCTTGGGAAATGGAAAAAGACATGTTGAATAATTTTTGTTATGACTCTTGGGTCGCAGGACTCTTGGTGACGCCAGCTGAGGCGTGTGTTCTGGAAGAGACCTATTTGGGGTCGACTTTAGAGATAGAGCATGTATTATGAATTGCAAGCGTGGATTACGGGTCTTAGATTATATTTTATGAGTTTTAATTGATGTTTACTTTTTATAGGTACCGTGTGTATCTTAGAAATGGGTTATGTAATTATTTTTGCATTGGGGAAATCTTAATTGGACGACCTAATTTCTTATTGTAATTCTGTATAAAAGAAATTTGTTTTCTTTTGTGGAGAGGGTGTGGTAACAACAAAGTGTGGAAGCTGCAAGCTTGTTTGTGAGAAGGCTATTGGATGTAAAGTAGAGGTTGTGATTAAGAGACTTCATTGGAACTGATCAAGCAAAGAAAGTTTCTATCAGACAGTTCATTGATTGTATATTTAATGTACACTTGTATTTCGAATAGTAAGTCTTGAAGGTGGATTTAACCTTCTTTAGGAAGTGTGCCTAGGAAATGAGCCTACTATTACTCTTGATTCCTAATATGGTTTTTCCTTTAATAGGGACTATGTACTGTAATGCATTAATAATCTCCTAATAGGGCTAAATCTTTTAGCAAGGATATTGTACTCTCAATACACTCTTTGTGGGTGCTAATTCCCATCGGGGTTTTACCTTTAACAGGGTTTCCTCGACAACAAAGGGTTGTGTTATGGTGTTTCATTTACTGTGTTATCATTTGGATTAAAAAAATTTTTATAATGTTTAATAATATATCTCACAACTGATTCACCCCCCCTCCCCCCTCTCAGTTGTGTTGGTGGAATGATTCCTAACAATTAGTATAAGAGCTTCTAGTCCTTAGAGATAAATATTAACAGCTTGAGGTGATCCTAAAAATGGCATACTATGGGAAGGATAATCGGAAGTTTGATCCTAAAAACTTTTATAGTTGGAAGAACTAAATGAGAACTCATTTGTTGTGTTTGGGAATTGAGTATTGAATTATTACAAAGAAATATGAGTCGATCAAGACTGAAGATGAACTGGATAAAGTTGTTGATGATGAAAAGAAGTTATTTTCTTATAACATAGTTGCAAGAGAAGCACTGATTAGTGTGCTCTGTGAAGGTGAATTCACATAGGTCAAAGATTTGGATTCTACACATAAAATTTGGTCAAGGTTGGAAGCATTGTATGAAGTAGATAAGTTTACTAAGCAGGCAAAGTTGCAGAACTAGAAGACAAGGATAGAAAATCTGAAAATGAAAGATGATGAGAATATTAGAGCATATGTACAGAGAGTTACATAGGTTTTTTATTTTCATTAGAAACTATGGAGGCACATACAATGAATATGAAGTAATCATAAAAAATCTGAGATCTTTCAAACTTGTTTACAAAACTAAAGTGCAAGCTATAGAGGAGATCATACCTTTGATGGCGAACTTCAATAGGGAGATGTTGATTGCAAAATTAACTACTTTTGAAGTTGTAGACCTGGGAGATTCATTACCTAAGGTTGAGACAACATTCAAGGTGACTATGCATAATAATAAAAAGACTTTATCAGGGACTGTGAGCACCAATAGAAGAGACTTGCGAGAAGAGCTTGGTGGATATGTTGATGACTGGGAAAAGATACATGGAGAAGAAAGGAAGTTAGATGAAATTGTGGTCCTGATCGCAAGAAGATAAAAGAGAGGTAAGGATAATTTTGAAGGAAAGTTACCTCTGAAATGTTTTTCATGCAATAAGATAGGTCATTTTGCATCTAGATGTCCTACAAGGGTTCCTAAACATAAATATAAGTTTTATAGTTACTATGCTAGTGAAGGTGTTTTTGATGATGATTATATTGATTATGATGATATTGGATTTATTTATATCAAGTATGATGAACCTATTCATGAAGAGAAAGCCCTAGTGTCACATGTTGAAAATAAATCTAAATGGGTCATAGACAGTGGTTGTTCACATCATATGACTAGTGATAGAAATAAAAATTTTAAGCTAACCAAGTATGATGGTGGTGTTGTGAGATTTGGTGACAACAATCCTAAGCTTATCATTGGAGTTGGATCTATTTCTTTGGATGGAAAGACTAATACTGACGATGTGTTACTTGTTGATGGACTTAAGAATAATTATTTGAGTGTTGGACAGTTGGTGGACAAGGGTTATGAACTAAAATTCATTGATGGGAAATGTTATATCAGAAGTAAGTTGGTATAATCGATCACATCTAGTACTGATTCAAGAGTTAATGTATTTGAACTCAATACATTTGAAGCTTCTTGTTTTGTTGCGAAGGTTGATGACAGTTGGTTATGGCATAGAAGATTGTGTCATGTGAATTTTGATAATATTGTAAAGGCAAGTATGACTAATATTGTTAGAGACCTACTGAAGATTGTAAAACCATCTAACACCATGTGTAGAGAATTTGTAATGGGGAAAAGGACTAGAAGCAATTTTAAAAGAAAATCTTACTCAGCAAAAGGGAAGTTGGATCTGGTGCATACAGATATGTGTGGTCCTAAAAGAGAGAGATCTTACTATGGTGAAAGGTATTTCATACTTTTTATTGATGAATTTTCTAGGATGATGCAGGTTACATATCTTAGAGAGAAATATAAGGCTTTTGAAAAATTCAAGATATTCAAAGCAAAAGTTGAGAATGAATCAAGTTTAAAGATAAAATGTTTAAGATCAGATAGAGGTGGAGAGTTTACTTTAGACTTGTTCAATACCTATTGTGAAGAGCATGGAATATATAGACAGAAATCTTCTCCTAGGACACCACAACATAATAAGATAGCAGAGAGAAGAAACAGAACAATATTATATGTTGCAAGAACTATATTGTTGGAAGGAAATGTATCTCATGTTCATTGGAGAGAAGTTGTTGGTACTATTTTTTATACTTTGAATAGAATTCAGATCAAAGAAGGTACAAGTAAGACTCCTTATAAATTATGGTTTAATCGTACTCCTACTGTGAAATATTTCAAAATATTTGGTAGTAAATGCTATATCAAAAGAGCTGACCAGATAGGTAAGTTTGATGCTAGAAGTGATGAAGGAATCTTCATTGGTTATTCCACTAAGAGAAAAGCTTATAAATGTTTTAATCTAAGACTAAGGAATATGATTGAAAGTGATAATGTGAGGATTGATGAAAAGTTCCAGATTCGGGAAAGAATATATAACTGTAACCAAACTACAAAAAACAAGGAGGTTACTGCAGATCAAGAAGAACCTTTTGAGATTGATCATGAGATCGAGGTATGTCAACATGACTCAAATGATCCTACTAAAATTCCTAAAAATATGAATTATTTTAAGAAAATCCATCCTGAAAATCAAATTATTAGCAATGAAAATAAAGGCGTGATGACAAGATTGAGATTAAGAGATGAAATTTTCTTGATTTCTCAAACTGAACTAAAAACTACTGATGAGGCATGTAGAGATGAATCTTGGACTAAGGCTATGTAGGAAGAATTGGAACATATAAATTAAAATAACACTTTGGAATTAGCTCCTAGACCTAAAGATAAGAATGGTATAGGAACTAAGTGGGTTTACAGAAACAAGATGAATGAAGAAGGAATGATTGTAAGAAATAAGGAAAGCCTGGTTTGTAAAGGCTACTCACAACAAGAAGGCATAGAATTTAAAGAAATATTTTCTCCTGTTGCTAGGCTTGAGGCTGTACTATTATTTGTTTCTTATGTTGCACACAAAGACTTCAAAGTATATTAGATGGATGTGAAATTTGCATTTCTTAATGTAAATCTAGAAGAGGAAGTATATATTGAATAGCTTGGTGGATTTCCTTTGATAGAAGATGAGGACGTGGTTTGCAAGTTTGAAGAAGGCTTTGTATGGACTTAAACGAGCACCTAGAGCATGGTATGCTAGATTGTACATGCATCTACTTTGTCTTGGTTATAGAAAAGGTAATGCAGATAGTAATTTGTACTTAAGAACTAGTGAAGCTGGAATTTTAATAGTTGAAGTTTTTGTAGATGATATCGTTATTGGAGGGAATGATAAAACGAGTAAAAGGTTCTCCAAGGAAATGGAAAATTATTGGTGAGATGAAATTTTTCCTTGGGCTACAAATCCATCAGAACAAGAATGGTATTTTTATTTCTTGGACCAAGTATCTTAAAGAAATGTTGAAAAAGTTTGGAATGGAAGATTGTAAACCTTTTGGAACACCTATTTTTACTGGTCACAAGCTTACTAATACTGATAAATCTTAGAGTGTTTTTTAGACAAAGTACAGATCTATGATTGGAGGCCTATAATTTTTGGCTCACACTAGACAAGATATTGCTATTGTAGTTGGAATTGTGGCAAGATATCAAGTAGATCCTAAAGAGACACACCTTGCCAATATAAAAAGAATATTTAGACATCTGAAAGGAACACTAGATTATGACTTATGGTATTAAAAATCTGATGATTTTGTTTTGCATGCTTATACTGATGTTGATTAGGTAGGAAATGTTGATGACAGAAAGAGTACAAGTGGTGGTGCATTCTTTCTTGGGAAAAGCTTGGTTTCTTGGTTAAGTAAAAAGTAGGACTGTATAGCTAAGTCTGCTGATGAATCAGAGTATGTTGTTGCTGCTATAAATTGCACACATATTGTTTGGATGAAGCAAATTTTGGAGGACATTGGGATAACTTTTGATGATCCAGTGGTTATCCATTGTGATAACACTAGCACAGTGAATATGTCAAAAAATCCAATTATGCATTCAAAGACTAAACATATTTCCATTAAGTAACATTTCTTGACAGACAAGGTTGCAAAGAAGGAGATTAGATTGGATTATATCAGCACAAAGGAACAAATAGAAGACATATTTACAAAACCTTTCCCAAATGATGCCTTTGGGTATCTTATAGGTATGCTTGGGGTGAGATCCCCTCCTTGCGAGAACTAAATTGATGCAGGAATGCATCAGTTCAGTGTATTTCAGAGCTATATCATTTTTTGGACTTGATATATGGATCTACTCCTCAGGGGGAGTGATCACATGAACAATATAGAACTCATTTGGGTGATTTTGCATCTGGTTGTTGCAGGCATGAAGATTTGGAAAAGCTACACCTTGCAGAGGAAATATAGCAAGAAGTTGAGTAATTGCACCCTTTTCCATTATTGTCAGAGGGGGAGAGATTCAATGTGAAAATCCCTACTATTTTAAGGAGAGTTGTGTTGAGGATATTGAGAAGATTGTATTGTGAGAGAGTAATTTTGGGTTGATGTATTTTCCCATATGTTGTCATCAATGCCAAAGGGGGATATTTTTGAAATTGGTTTCTATTTTTTTGTTGGAATTCATGTTTTTTCACTGATGTCAACATGTGTTTCTAATTAGGACCGAACAGACTAGTTACTATTGTGTAGATAATTGACAAAAGTGTATGGGTATTGTACGGTTGATTCAAAAAATGCAAAGATGATGATGTATATAGGTATGTTGTATAATCTTATGTCTAAGGTCACGTGGCTTAATATTTCATATGGAGAAAGTTACATATATTTTATTGAAGACTGGGTACTGGACTATAACAGTGTACTGACAGAGTTTTTCTCTAAGTTCTGAGGATAACTTGCATGCAATATGGATTCATGTTACGCGAGCTTGGGGAATGGAAAAAGATATGTTGACAAATGTGTGTTATGATTCTTGGGTCATAGGACTCTTGGTGACGTCAACTAAGGTGTGTGTTCTGGAAGAGACCTATTTGGGGCCAATTTTCATAGATATAGCATGTATTATGAATTGCGAGCGTCAATTACAGATCTTGGATTATATTTGATGAGTTGTAATTGATTTTTACTTGTTATAGGTGTCGTGTGTATCTTAGCAAGGGGTTATGTAATTATTTGTGCATTGGGGAAGTCTTAATTGGCTGACCTAATTTCTTAATGTAATTCTATATAAAAGAAAGTTGTTTTCTTCTGTGGAGAGGGTGTAGTAATAGTGAAGTGTGGAAGCTGCAAGCTTTTTTGTGTGAAGGCTGTTGGATGTAAAGAAGAGGTTTTGATTAAGAGACTTCATTGTAACTGTAGACACCTAAAAATGGTTCATTGCCTATGCCCCTTTTTTAACATGTCTTCTATATTGTGTGTTTGATCTTTATCATTCACTAATATTGTGTCATTCTTTCATGTCATCAATTACTAACATTTCTACTCTCTTTATCAAATCGATCATTTCCCAAATAATTTCTGATCAACCCTAAACTGATCCTATTTGATCCTAAACCAATCCTATTCAATCCTAAACCATTCCAAACCTTCCTAAATCATTTCAAACATATCCTATTCTATTCCTAATCACTTTCAGAATTGTATGGACTCATTTCTGACCATTCCAAGGCATTGTCCAAGATCACTGATGCCTAATCAACCTAATTTCAAACCAATTGATCAAACCCTAATTCCAATTTAATCAATCTTATCATAATTTTAGGAGCATTGTCCAATATCATCAATGCTTCGTATCCTTTCAATCAACCATTTGATAACAATGTTAAAGATCATCGGTGTTATCACTATCAATCTATCAATATCAATTCAATAGTGTTGTTCATTATTGTCAATGATATTTCTGATTATCATTTAGGGAACATTGTCAAAGATCATCGATGTTGCCCCCTTTAAATTTAAATCTTATGACACCATCAAAGTTCATTGGCACTTTTCGATCATTTCCAATCATCATTATCCGGGCGCATTATCAAAGCTCATCGATGCCTCGTGATTTCCTAAACTATTCCAGAACCCTCAGAATTAACCCTAATCCTTATCAATATTATCAAAATCATTCCAATTCAACATCAATATCTTCAATTCGACCTATAATCCACTAATTTCCCCCTTTGGATGAATAACCCAAAATTTATTCTAAGTCCTAATTGAATAAATAAACAAACTTTATTTATTCCCTATTTCCCTAAGTCTCCAATATTTAATTAATTTTATTAATTAATTAGCTAATTTCAATTTATGAGATTTTTATAATTTCATGAATCTAATTTGATTTTGAGGAATATTTGAGAATATTGGATTATGGATTTAACTTTATCAGGGTCCATCTTCATACATCCATTAGCAACCACAAAACCAAGGTAAACTAGTTTAGTTTTGAGAAACTCACACTTTCCTTAATTTATCATCAACTTCTCTTGATGTAGCTTCCTTAAGACCATCTCCAAACTCTTCATGTGCTCCTCCTTGGATCTGCTAAAGATCAAAATATCATCAAGGTAAACTATTACAAACTTACCAATGAACTCTGCTAGCACTTCATTCATGAGCCTCATGAATGTGCTAGGTGCATTACTTAGGCCAAAGGGCATTACTAGCCACTCATACAGACCCTCATTGGTCTTAAAATCTATCTTCCACTCATCTCCAGGCCTCACCCTTATCTGATGATACCTTGACTTCAAGTCCACCTTAGAAAAGTAACAAGAACCTCCTAGATTGTCCAACAAATCTTCTATCCGGGGCATTGGGAACCTATATCTGATTGTGATCTTGTTTATAGCCCCAGATTCCATACACAACCTCCATTTTCCATCCTTCATAGGTGAAAGTATTGTTGGCCTAGCACATGGGCTCAAACTCTTCCTTGTTAACCCCTCATCCAACAAATATTGAATCTGTTTCGCTATCTCTGCATTCTAACTTGGTGTCATCTTATGTGCTGCTATGTTAGGCAATTTTGCTCCAGGAATGAGGTCACTCTGATGAATCACTTCCCTCATAGGTGGTAATGCACTTGGAAAACCATTATCTACTATGTCATGGTACTTTTCCAGTAATGCTTGTATATCTGGTGGCAATCTGTCTTTCTCCTTAGTTTCCTCCTTTGGTTTTATCACTACTACACAATAGACTCCTTTCTCCTTCTTCATGGCCTTTAGAAATTCTTTCCCACTCAATAACATCACACTTGTCCCCACATGCTTCTCTTCATTTATTTCTTGCAATGGATCCATCTGGAACTTCTTTCCTAGCTTGGTGATGACATAATTGTTCTTCTCTCCATCATGTATTTCTTTGACATCATACTGCCATGGACATCCTAGGAGAAAATGGCATGCATCCATAGGTAGTGTGTCGCATAGGACCTTGTCCTTGTACTCACCAATCTCAAAATCTACCAAGGTTTGTTCATCTACCACTATTTTTTGACCCTTATTCAACTAAGAAACCTTATAGGGTGTGGTATGAGGTATCCTTCTCAACTTCAACTTCTCTACCATCTCTGTGGATACTATTTTCTCAATGGCTCCAAAGTCCACTATCACTTTGAAAATCTTTCCATGACATTTGCAAGTTGTTTTAAACAAGTTATTTCTCTGAGGTGGCTCTATAGTGCTAGGCACTCTCAACAAAGTTCTCCTTAACATCAAGTTCTCTCCATCCAGTGCTAGCCCTGCCTTGGAAATGGGAGAAGTAACACTTTGTGTGTCATCTTCTTGAACCAACTGATTCCTTCTTTCCCCCATTGAAGATGAGGAAGTCTTTTCAGGACACTTGCCCATTGTGTGACCCTCTTGATTCTAGTTATAGCATCTGCCAGTGAAAACTAAATTAGATCTCCCTTGGGGTTGGAACCTACCTCTTGGTGGTCCTCTACTTTTGTATCCTCCCATTTGGAAAGATCCTCTATATTGGTTTCCCCCACTTCTTTGCATAGACTGATTGTCTTCTTTTCTATTAGAGCTTTGTCCCCTACCAAAGTTACCCCTGCCTCTCTAAAAACCTCTATTATTGCTGCCACCTCTTCCTCTTTGATGGAAGTCATTCCTTCTTATATCCTTGTCCTCTAATTTTAAGGCCAATTGGAAACATTTGTGCATACTATCAGGGGCCATCATGTTGATCTCATATTGTATCCCTTGCCTTAGCCAATTAAGGTACCTGGCTACCTTCTCCATTTCATCTTCTTGTCTCCTAGCCTTTAGGCTTAGTTTATGGAAATCCTCTGTGTAGGTACTCACTAACATTTCTTTTTTTATTAGATTTTGGAGCTTTTGATATATTTTGATTTCATAATCAGTAGGCAAGAATTGTGCCCTCAAACTGATTTTCATCCTCTCCCAAGAAAAAAAACTTTTTATTTCCACTACTCACTCTATCATCCTGCATCATGTTCCACCACACCAATGCATATCCCTTGATCCTATCCTTAGCATAGTTAACTCTCTTCTCCTCTGATATTTCTTTGTAATCAAATTGGTTATCAATGGCTTCAAGCCAATCCAATAACTCTTCTCCATTCAGGATGCCACAGTAATATGGTATGTGTTCCATGCTATCCTTGTTTAAAGACTTGAAGGCATCTAAAAATACATTTTGTTATTTGTCTATCTCAGCTTCTTTCCCTTTGTTTGATGACTCTTCTATCTGACTTTCATCTCCATCACTTTCATCTCCCCATTCTGTGATCTTCTTTTTTCCCTTTGTCTCAGACACACTAGCCTTCTCCAAGAGGCCCTAAACCAATTCCACTATGGAATCCCTACTCATTTCCTTAGGAGGAATTGTTTCAACCTCTTGACTGTCCTCCCCTTTAGAAATACACAATCTTCAAGCTATTTCATCTCTGATACCACTCTGATGTAGAGGGTTTGATACTCTAGGCTTTTCTCCACTCTAAGTTGCTTAAATGAATAACTCAACCATCCAATGGTTGTTATTTGTTGGATCTTCCTTCTTTTAGGACCTCAAAGATACTCTCTACCAACTTATCCTCCAAGGTATGGTTGGTACTTTGAAGACTCCAAGATTTCTAGGCTTAACTAGTCCAACTAGTTAACTAAAAGCCTAGCTTTGCCTACTAGAACTCCACCTAGAATGTCAATCCTCTGCCTAGGATATTCCCACACATTCACCAAGACTCTCAACACCCTTATTGACCCATTCTAGTTCATTCTGCAATCATCCCAATATGTCAAGACACTTTACCTATCCAATTGGTCACTATTTCACTAGGAAGCCTAATTGTCTAATTCCTAGTAGGTCCATTTCCACCGAATTTGGCCAAATGCTCACAAAATCTCCAAGTGAACCCACAAAAAAACTTGAAAATATTCAAGACATCACCCAACACTATCAGAATCCAAAACCCTAACCTTTGGAAGCACCCAAAACCCAACTTTTTTGCAAGCCCTAGATTATAGCCTATTAATTAGGCCTCTGGACCAGTCAGCATGAATAATTGACAAAATTGTCTCCAATCTTTGATTCACCTCCTCCCACCTTCGAATAATTTTAGGAGACTATCTTGTGCATCTATAAATGCCACGAAGTCTTCCCCAAAAGGTCATGGGTGCTCAATCAAATTCGTTCTTCTCCCTGTCTTGTCTCACCTAGTTTCACTAGTCAGCCATAGGGCTTCACTTCTGGCCTATGAAATCCATTGAAACAACCAAAAATAAAAAATAAAACCTATCTACAGACCCTAACCCTACTTTCCCCATGGTTTCAAACAATTCCACCAGAGGGATTTTAGGTTAGAGTCATTTCTAACTAGGTAGCACTATTTTTGTCTCTGTCAGACCAGTGACCTTCAAAAACTTGAAAATTAACACCTACTGAACTTAAAAACAAAATATCTATTGCATATGGAAGCTGAAAGAAAACACTACACTACCATGGATCCCGATCACCTATGCCAATCCGTACACAAGCATACAAAAGCAAAGACACAGTGCAGGTTACACAAAAATGGATACAGTCATCCATACAAGGGTGTCAGAATTAAGTGTCTCAATCCAAAATATCATTAAACTTTCCAAAACATTGATTCCATGCTCATATACTGAGCATAGGTATTTACAATCATTTCTAACCACATTTTGTCATTTCTTGCAAAAGTTGCTTGAGCAACTTTTTGGCATTTTCATGGATTTTGACTTTCCTTGTCAACTCGATGATTGATGTTGACCCCCAAGACCCTAAATAGGATATGTAGGGTCCTAAAACATACCTCTAACCCATGTTGCACTAAAATGGAAACTTTTCACAATTTGAATCCAAAATGACCCAAAACACCTAATGAGCACTAAGGCCCTTACAAACATGAAGTTAAACTAACATTGCTTCCAACCTTTTGGAACTTATTCTAACACACACACAAACTCCTAATCCGACCCTAAAAACATCAAAATATCAAAACATCAAATATGGAGGTTCCTTTCACCATTTGTGTTGCTAAATCCTCACATGAGGTAGATGTAATCAATCTTATTGTTACTCCTAACAGGGTAAGGTCAACAGAAGTGATCAATGTCTGTAAGCTTTAACAAGCTACTTTATTTACTGCAGTAGTGAAGTTTTGTGGGTCTCATCCCCACTCCAGTTTTTATCTTCTAAGAGGGTTTTTTTGAGATACCGAAATACTAGTGTCATGTGCACTTAAATTTTATGTATGTTTATTGTTTACATTACATGAATTTACATTTCAGCAGTGACATTACATGTTTGGTGAATATTAACTCAGTCAATTATAACAAAACAGTTGGTTACAAAGATTTGTTTGAAGGTTTTTAAGGGTACTTATTTACCCCTCCCCTCTCAGTACACACCTTTCTATTATTCTGACAATTGAAAGGTGACTATGTAAAATAGAAGGTGAAAATGTAAGACATAGGAAAAAAAATAAAAAATCAAGGATACAAACAAATAATAGATGAAAAACACAATTTTGCCACCGCATCTAGAAATCTAAAATAAAGACTTGTTAACCAATTGATGGTAATGGTGATGAAGACCGAGTTTAGAAGAATACAAGCAAGTATAATGGTTAGATTAGTTATTATTTTGTCATTGATGTCAAGCAATTGATTTCTGGTTTATATGAAGTTGCTATATCAATCAGAGAGGAAATTAATTGGGCAGATAATAAAGATCAGACAATGATGAGGAACTATTGGTATAATTTTTTTTACTTAACATTTGATGTTGTTAATTCGATAAAGTAGAGATGTCAAGTTGGTAAAGGGAACAACCTAGTTACCAAGCAGTGAAGTGTTAGTCGGTCGAGCAAAGCAAAGAGAGTCACCAAGCAAAGTTGACAACTGAGCAAGGTCAGTTATCAAGCAAGGTTGGTAACCAAGCGAAGTCAGACACCGAGGGGAAAGAGTCACCGAAGTCACCAAGAATGGAACAAAGTTTGAACAGAGATTGGATTCAAGGATCAAAACAAATTTAATATGAAGGCACGAAGATCAAGAAGTTTCTAAGGATGAAGGCAAAGTTTGTTACAAGACCTACGGTCATGAAAAGTCAAGTTCAAAATATGAGATGAAGATTAAGCGGCAAAAAGAAAGTTGTGAGTTCCAAGAAAAGTGCAAGTCATGAGGCAAGGTTAACCACCTAACCGAGTTGCATATACATTGTATCAATTCATATGAGATGATCTGAGGGTTGAGCGCAATTGAATGGAAACCTAATAAATTTGATTAAGAGGAAAAACAAAGGCTTGTATATTGATGAGTTTGAATGTTTATACAGAGATGTTGGCGAATTGAATAGTTGAAGAGCTACCGAGCAGAGTAGTGAAAGAGTTGGAGAACTAGTCCAGAGGAGAGACTAATGAGTTGTTGATGCTAGTAAGTTTCAAAGAGAGAACAAGGGATCTAATCAAGCACAGGATAGTTGCAAAATCATGATTCAAATCAGTATAGTGTTGCTTACTAATATTTATAACAGAAAATCTCTTAACCAAGTGGACCTAACAAGTATTTTTGTAAATCCTTGTGAAAGGTAACATTCTAGGATGAATTCTTAAGTCCTTTGATCGGGCCACTCCTAACAGGTTGAATATCTTAATGGATATGAGGTAAATCCCCTAACAGGGTTACATCTAACAAATGTGCATTGTAATCTTTAACTGGATTGGCTCTTAACCGAGCATACTTTAGAAGAGTATTTATTTTTGTGGGTTATAATTCTCGCAAAGGTTTATCCCAAATTGGGTTTCCTCATTAAATATGGTGTTACATGTTATGCTTGATAACTTTGAATGTTATTTGCTTATGTTATATGTTGTTTATCAAGTTTGTGAAGTGTTTACAAGTTTCAGTTGCAGTTGTTATTTGAATCACCGAGTTGAATCAGAGGTTTAGTTTTAAAGTGTTAAGCTTCAATATTTTTTTATTCAACCACATCTTAGTAAAACATCATTAGTATGGTAAACCAACAATTGGTATCAGATCTAGTGCTCCAAGAAGATAAGTTTAAAGTTTCTTGAGTTAAAGATCCAAATATGTATAAGAGGGAAGTACCGAAGTTGAGTAGGAATAACTTTTCTACACGGAAGAAAAAAATGAGGCTTCATATATCTAGTATTGGAGATTACGCACTGAATCATCTTGACAATGAATACTCACCTCCACTGTTTGGTCCCTTGACACTTGACCAGATAAGAGAAAGACAAGAACATACACAAGCGATGATAGAGATAGCTTCTACTCTCACCAACATAGAGTTCAATTATTTAGAAGGTTGTGATACTACTAAGCAGATGTGGGATAGGCTTACATTGGTTTTTGGTAGAGATCAACATGTTCAGAAAGCTAAGGCTGAAAGCTTAAGAGGAAAGTTTGAATCAATGAGAATGAACGAAGGATGAAACATTACAACATACAACACAAGACTAAAGGAGATTTTTATTGCTGTTAGAGGTGCTGGTGAAACCATTAATGAATAAGATGTTACAATCAAGATGCTTAGAACACTACTACCTATCTATTCCATCTGAGTATCTTCTATTCAAGAACTGGGATCCATTCCACAAATGGTTGTTACTTTGGATACTACAATCGGTAAGCTAACTGCTTTTCAGCTGAATGATTTTGATAATAGTTTGCCTACTACTTCTAAGATTAAATTTGTATTCAAATCATCTTTGAATATTGGAAAGTCTAGATATTCTAGATCTAGCGATGAATATGCAAGTATTTCTAGTGAAATATTTCATAGTTGTAAAAGTGAACTTGAAGAACTACATGTTGAAGATGAAAAGAATGAAGCTGAGTTTGAAGCATTATTGGCTAGGAGACTACCAAGAGGTAAAGGAAAGTACATAGGTAAGATACCTTTGAAATGTTTTTCATGCAATACGATTGGTCACATAGCTTCTAATTATCTTGGCAACAATGAGAAGAAAGATAACATAAACAACAACAAGATTGAGAATAGATTTAGAAGATTCAGAGACTTTAAGAATAAAGGAAAGAAAGCATTCTACATTGTTGAAGGAAGTTCATCTAATGATGAAACCGATGATGATGAAGAATAATTTGTCTATGTTGCTATTAAAAATGATTCTAATGAAGAAAGGTACATTAAAGAAAAAGCCCTAATATCACAAGTAAAAATGATACATGGATTATAGACAACGGTTGCTCACACCACATTACTAGTGATACTGATAAGTTTATTAATTTGAAAGAGCATAATGGTGGTAATGTTAGATTTAAAAAAGATGCCCATATCCCATGAAGGGAAAAGGCTCTATAATTCCACTAAAAAATACTAAATGTGATGATGTTTATTGGGTTGAAGGTCTGAAGTACAAATTGTTGAGTGTGGTATAGTTAAATAATACAAGTCACCAACTGGAATTTCAAAACAAGAAGGTTAAATTATTTGATCAGAAGGGAATTTTGATTTCTACTAGAGGTCAATCTAAAGGTAACTTATTCTATCTTGATACATCCATAAGGATTTTTCTATTTTCTAAGATTGAAGATGTATGCTTATGGCACAAAAGGCTATGTCATGTTAATTTTAACAACTTAATCAAAGTGAGTAAGAAGAATAGAGTAAAAGGTCTACTGAGTCTAAACAAACCTGAGAATGTAATGTGTAAGGGATGTCAAGTAGGCAAGATGACTAAATTGAGCATTACAAGTAAAACCTATAATACAAAATGTATATTAAAGTTAGTACACATTGACCTATGTGGCCCCATGAGAACATAGAGCTACTATGGAGATATATACTTCATATTGTTTGTTGATGATTATTCTAGAATGATTTCGACTATATTTTTAAAAGAAAAATATGATGCATTTAAAATGTTTAAGTGGTACAAGGATAGAGCTGAAAAAGAGACATGGAGATAACTGAAATGTCTAAGATCTAACAGAGGTGGAGAGTTTACATCTGATGAATTTACACTCTTCTACAATGAACACAGTATAAAGAGGCAGATGTCTACACTGAGAGCACCATAATAGAATGATATAACTGAAAGAAGAAACAGGTCCATTGTGGATTGTGCTGGAACACTAATGATTGAGAATGAGATTTATCAAACCTTCTGGAGAGAAGTAGTCAACATTATTTCTTATACACTTAACTGAGTACAACTAAAGAAGGAACTAACAAAACACTTTATGAGATTTGGTATGGACACAAACCGAATGTAAGTTACTTCAAAGTATTTGGAAGTAGGTGTTATATTCTTAAAGATGCAAGAGATGGTAAATTTGACTCTAAAGGAGACTAAGGAATATTTTTAGGATATTATACTAAGAGAAAAGGATACAAATGTTTAAATAAGAATACTAACAAAATTGTAGAAAGTGCAAATGTGAGGATTGATGAATTTGCAGAGAAGAATGATGAATATAGCAAGAAGGAACCCAAGGATTATTAGAGATTTGTCTATGTACAAACCAAGATTCCTGACACCTTGCTAAAAGAACAAACTGAGGAAGAAGATGAGCAGAGAGAGCTTCCACCGAATGATAGAAATGAAGAGATACGGATGGCTACTGAGCCTGTGTTGGCAAAGTATGTAAAGAGACACCACTCACCAAGTAAAATCATTGGAGACAATATTGTTGGAATTCTAACAAGAAGAAAGGTAAGAGAAAACACATGCTTGATATCTGAACTTGAACTAAGAAAAGTAAAAGATGCTTTAGAAAGTGAAGATTGAATGAAAGCAATGAAGGAAGAGATAGATCAAATTCAAAAGAATAATACATGGACTTTGGTACCAAGACCAAAAGATAAAAATGTAATTGGTACTAAGTGGATTTTCATAAATAAGTTGAATGAGCATGGTAATGTGATCAGAAATAAAGAAATATTAGTCTGCAAGGGGTATGCACAAGAAGAAGGAATTGAATATGGTGAAACTTTTGTACCTGTTGCTAGATTAAAAGTAGTAAGGATTCTACTAGCATATGCAGCTTATAAGGGATTCAAAGTTTATCAAATGGATGTTAAGTTTGCATTTCTCAATGGTATTCTTGAAGAAGAAGTGTATATTGAACAAGCTGAAGGATTTGCTGAGAATACTAACGGAGACATGGTTTGCAAATTGCACAAAGCACTGTATGGCTTGAAACAAGTACCCCGAGCATGGTATGAAAGATTACATTCATTTCTAATCAAAATAGGATTTCAAAGAACAAGTGACAACAAAAATGTGTATTTGAAATGTGATAGTACTAATAATGTTTTAATTGTTGAGATATTTGTTTATGACATTATCTTTGGAGGCAATGACACATTCTGTAGATATTTTGTTGAGAAGATGAGAAAGGAGTTTGAAATGTCTATGATTGGAGAGATTAAATTATTTCTTAGACTTCAAATTAAATAGGTAAAGGATGGGATCTATATTTCACAATGAAAATATATTAAGAGATCCTAAAGACCTTTGGTATGGATGACTCAAAACTGGTTGGAACACCGATGGTCACTGGTTGCAAGTTATCTAAAGAGGATGAGTCATAAGAAGTGAATGAGACACTCTACCGATCCATGATTAGTAAGTTGCAATATGTAGCGCACAACAAAACTGATATTGCTCATGTAGTAGGGATTGTTTCAAGGTTTTCTTCCAATCTAAAGGAAACACATATGTCTATAGTTAAGAGATTTTTAGATATCTGAAAGGCAACGAGGATTTTGGCCTACTATACAAAAAAGGAGGAGACTTTGACTTGAAAGTCTATACTGATATTGATTAGGATAGCAACATTGATGAAAAAAGAGTACAAGTGGAGGAGGTTTCTTTATAGGAGAAAGACTAGTTACATGGCTAAGCAAGAAACAAAGTTGTATATCACAGTCTACTATTGAGACTGAGTATGTTGTTACAGCTATGAATTGTGCAAATATTGTGTGGATCAAACAGCTACAAGAAGGTATGCAAGAAGATATCACTGATCCAGTCACTATCTATTGTGAAAATACAGGTGCTATAAACATATCAAAGATTTTGGTAATGCACTCAAAGACCAAGCACATATCTATCAAGTATCATTACTTGAGAGAGAAAGTATAACACACACTTGTAATGTTGGAATATGTGAATTCAAAAGAATAGCTTGCTAACATATTCACCAAGCGACTACCAAAGGGTTATTTTGAGTATCTCAGAGGTAAATTAGGGTTCCTACCCCTATCCAACATTCATTAATGCAAGAGGCATGTTGCACCAATTCTAGGACACATTAGAATATCTGAACTTTGAGTTGATGCTAGTGATAACACTTTAGGTGATGCATGAAATTGTGAAATGATTTATGTATGCAAAGAGAAATTAGTACATGCAAGGTATGATTCACTGCCTGAACAAGATTTTAGGAGTATGGATCTTTGACATTGTTTTCAAAGAGGGAGAAGTCTAGTAAGTAATTGATGAATATATAAGGGAGAAGTAAGTGATGAACACAAGTAAAGGAGACTATATGTAAGAGGGAGAATGTGAGAGAAGGAAAAGATGAAGAAAAAACTAAGAGGGAGAAAAGACAGTATAGAGAGATCAGAGTATACCATCATCAATTGATAGTGTTGCCATCAACACCAAAGAGGGAGATTGTTAACCAACTAATGGTAATGGTGATGAAGATTGGGTTCAAAAGATTAAAAGCAAGTAGAATGGTTAGATCAATTGTTATTTTGTCATTGATGTCAAGCAATTAATTTATGGGTTATATTAAGTTGCCATATCAATTAGAGAGGAGCTTAATTAGGCAGATAATAAAGATCAGACAATGATGAGGAACTATTGGTATAATTGTTTTTACGTAACATTTGATGTTGTTAAGTCGGTAAAGCAAAGAGGTTGAGTCGGTAAAGGGAACAACCTAGTTACCGAGCAGTGAAGTGTTAGTCGGTCGAGAAAAGAAAAGACAGTCACCAAGCGAAGTTGAAAATTGAGCAAGGTCAGTTACCAAGCAAGGTTGGTAATTGAGTGAAGTCAGACACCGAGTGAAGATAGTCATCAAAGTCACCAAGCATAGAACATAGTTTCAACAAAGATTGGATTCAAGGATCAGAATGAATTTAATGTGAAGGCATGAAGATCAAGAAGTTGCTAATGATGAAGGTGAAGTTTGTTACAAGATCTAAGGTCATGAAAAGTCAAGTTCAAAATCTGAGATGAAGATTAAGAGACAAAAAGAAAGTTGTGAGTTCTAAGAAAAGTGCAAGTCATGAGGCAAGGTTAACCGCCTACCCGAGTTGCAAATACATTGTATCAGTTCATATGAGATGATTTGATGACTGAGTGCAATTGAAGGGAAACCTAATCAATAGGATTAAGAGGAAAAACATAGGCCTATATATTGATGAGTTTGTATGTTTATACAGAGGTGCTGGCAAATTGAATATTTGAAGAGCTACCGAGCAGAGTAGTGAAAGAGTTGGAGAACTAGTCCAAAGGAGAGAGTGATGAGTTGTTGATGCCAATAAGTTTCAGAGAGAAAAGAAGGGACCTAATAAAACAAAGGATAGTTGCAGAATCACATGTCAAATCAGTACAATGTTTCTTGCTAATATTTGTAACAGAAAATCTCTTAACCGAGTGGACCTAACAAGTCTTTTTGTAAATCCTTGTGAAAGGTAACATTCTAGGATGAATGTTTAAGTCCTCTGACTAGGCCACTCCTAATAGGGTGAAGATCCTAATGGATCTGAGGTAAATCCCCTAAGAAGGTCACATCTAACAAATGTGCATTGTAATCTTTAATCAGATTGGCTCTTAACCGAGCATACTTCAGAAGAGTATTTCTTTTTATGGGTGGTAATTCCCATAGAGATTTTCCCAAATTTGGTTTCCTTGTTAAATCTGGTGTTACATGTGATGCTTGATAACTATGAATGTTATTTTCTCATGTTATATGTTGTTTGTCAAGTTTGTGAAGTGTTTACAAGTTTTGGTTTCTGTTGTTATTTGAATCACCGAGTTGAATTAGAGGTTTAGTTTTAAAGTGTTAAGTTTCAATATTTTCTGATTCACCCCCCTCTCAGTAAACCATCATTAGTAGGGTAAACCAACAAGACTAACTTGTGATTTCAGTCTAAAATGGAAAGAACTGGGCGACCTAGCTTGCTAGAGGCCCTCAGAGGTGCCCTAGTCTTGGTAAATTATGATGAAAGTATAACCTATTGTCAGATGCACTTGTAGTTGGTCCCAAAACTTCACCACCTATCACTTGCACACATTAAATAGAAATTTTGTTAGAATAAAGGGATTCACCTTGGTCAAACCCCTATTTAGGAATTAACCTTGAAATTAAATTGAAATTGCATAAAAATAATACAAGCTTGAATAATAAAATAAGATGTCTTATACCTAGAATGATGCAATTGTGCTTGAAATGAGATCATGAGTGTTAATGGAGTAACATGACTCCACAGAGACCTAAAAGGACATCAAAAAAGATATGCTTGCACAATGATTGTTGTGGCTTGCCACAATGAATGCTTGATGTTCTTGTATTCTTGGAATTGAATGAATACTTGATTGCTTGGATGCATGAATTGCTAGATTGAATGTACATGCCAAAATGAGGGAGGTAATATTGCTTTTACACCTCTCCAAACCAGTTTAGGGCTCAAAACTCAAAGAGGGAAAACAAGGATTTGAATATCTAACTAAAAATTGAAGAATTTTCTCCAAATTAAATTTGGCCACATTTAAGTGGAATGAAGCGCTTTCCAACGCACGGGGCAACCTATTTCACCTAGTGCACTGCGGGGCATCCTATTCCAAGAAAAAAGGGTTGAAAATTTAGTCGGGAGCCACTTATGAAATGAGAAATCTAAAAATGCACAAGGAATCAAGTTTGGATCCAAAATAAATACAAAAAGGGCACCTAATTTGAATAAGGGTATATGTATACAAGAGAAGATAAATGATTTAAGTAATAAATGAGATACATCTATAATTAAGGGGCCATCATAGAGATTTGATGACAATGAATTAATATAGGGGGTTGTATTTTAAAATAAATAATTGCAATTAAAGGATTTAATTTATAGGGGTGCACCTATTAAAGAGGGCCTCTTGTAGATTAAATGAATAAAAGGAAAAATATTTAAATATTTTTTAATTAAATGCATAATAAGGTTTAATTATGCACAGGGGAATGAACACACACTAAAATGGGTGCTAAATAAGAATAAATTGTATACCCCAGTAAGGTGAGCTTACAATTTACAATGCTACACTAGGTATGAATCATACATATCCAAGTATGTAGTATTCTAAAATATGCATAAAGTAGACACAATATACAAATCAACCTAAAATTCACAATGATCAAGGTTCACCTTCTATGTTTTTTTGCATGTGTCCTACCATGATCCTTACAATAAAAGATACAAGAGATTCCATGGGTAGTTTATAACTTGCAAGATTAATTGAAATAAAAAATTAGAACATTAGTAATCATGTGTGCACCTACAAGTTGATTGGCCCTAAATGTGCACATGATTGAAGGGATATCTCATTAGATAAATAAATAGTAAAAACAAACATATATAAAATATTGACAATATAATTAATCACGAGATAATCACGATCATGTGATAAGTCAATGAGAAATGGTCAACATGTACAAATATTTAATCACTAAACTGTTAAAATATAGTCTTCATAAATAAAATTGTACACAGTAAAATCATGACAAAAAGTAAGAGGCACGGTTTTTGTTACTCTTAGCATGGGAAAATAATGATGATGCAACCCTCGAAGCCAATAACACTTGCAATATATATATATATATATATA
>MU225667.1:466269-484981 GCA_018584345.1 Thuja plicata
AATATTAAAACTCATGTATTATCCCACATTGGCAAGAGGGAAGCGAAGAACTAGTGAGGAAGTGTTAAAAGAAAGGTGATAGCTCTCATTTGGGTCATGCTGGATATTATTTGAAATTGGAGTAATTATGGAGATTATTTCTTCGGGCTTGGAGGACGCAAACCCTCTACGCTTTCAATCTTGACGCCATTGAAAGATATGGTCTTGAGATTCAATATTGTAGCAGCAAGTTCCTGTAGCAGCGCGGGTACTGTAGCAGCGCGGTACTGTAGCAGTCCAAAATCACTGTAGCATGATACTGTAGTAGTGAGTTACTGTAGCAATCCAAATCACTATAGCGCAATACTGTAGCAGCGAGTTACTGTAGCAGTCCGAATCACTGTAACGGTGGGTTCCTGTAGCAATTTTTAGAATTATTAACACTACTGTAGCCGGAAATGGGTATGGACTGTTATTGAACTCTATAAGTCATATACTGTGTTTTAATGAGAAGGAATGTTAGCTATTTGTATTTGCAATTACTGATAATTTGAAAACAAGGAGTAAATAAATGGTCATTGTTATTAGTTGCTTATCGAACAGAGTTTGATTAAAGTGATCATTCCTAGTGTTAAGCTCTATTGGTTCTTTAAGTATATGGTTCTATGTTTCCTCCTATTTGCATTTCATATGAAACACAAACAATCTTGAGGAGCCAGTAATAAACATCAAGCTGAAAACCATAAGAAATTTAGTTGCAAGCCAATTGTTTGACCAAATTACAGGAAGAAATAGACATTAAAATAACAGAACAAGGCAGCCTATTACACTAGAACTGTTAGAACACTTTGATAAGATTATTATAAATCACATATATCAGGAAGGTAATAAGGAAACATATTAACTAGTTAATAAGGAAGCAGATAGGAAATGGATACGAAAAAATGGAGGAGATATGCTATAAATATTATAGAAAATAGAAAGAAGGATGATTTAATAAATAATATAAGGGGTTATATGCATAGCAACTAGACTGGCTACAACACAAAGGTGCAAACTCTTCAAAACATAGACATGTCTAGTATGCAAGCTTAGAAGGATTATATGCCATAACATATCACTAAGAATCTACGTAATCCTTACAAAGTATATTTTTTTGCATAAATTAGTAACATCTACCCATATCAAGAAATTACCCTTATAAGTGGAGCACATGCTTCCATTTATATTAAACCTACAAAATGTTTTGCTTGTGTAATAACCATTTTCTAGGACAAGAAAACTCGTAACTGAAAACTGCATAAAAAGTGCTGCACCAAGCCATTACATCCAAAATGCTCTCTTCATGGCTTCTAAATCTCATTATTGGACCATGAAACCCCTTAAGTTCCATTCTTTGCAGAAACTAGAGATGATTTCAACCATTTAGCACCTGACTTTGAGCCTATCGATTACATTTGATTGAACCTTTCATTGAATTCATCATCGTTGTCAGGTCTAGAGTGTATTTCTCAAACCATATAAAAGAGATTAACAATTTTAAGAGTTTATTATAAAATTGACTATATATTTATATTGCCCCTTTATGTTGGAATTTTGACCAAAGTCAGGGAGTCATGATGAAATTCGAACCTCCATAACTGTTCACAAGTTGGAGATATCACCCAACTCACTAACAATGTGATGGGTGTCATGTTTTCAGTGATCGAGGGTTCTCCCAATACCTCAAATTGGGTTAGGTAGTTCATAAATCTACCTGACCACATGATAATGTAATGTGGTTAGTAAAGTTAGGGATTGGCTATGCTCGGGTTTGAAATGATAATGAAATGGGATATTTATTTCCCATTGTGTCTGAATTTTGGATTGAAGTTGGGGAAACGAGATGTAATGCAAACTTCTATACATGTTCATATTTGTTCATGAGTTGGAGAAATATACCAACTCACCGACAATATGATGGGCATGGTATTGTTGGCTATCAGGGTTCTCCCAATACCCCGAATTGAGTTAGGTAGTTCAGAAATCTACCCAACCACCCAATAATGTAATGTGGTCAGTAAAGTCAGGGATCGGCTAGGCTCGGGATAAATGTGCATTACAAGCTCATGAATTTGGAAAAAGATGGTTTAATTTACATTTAATTAATAACACAAATGAAGGGGTAGCTTGATTTGAAATCCAGGTAATATAAATCTCATCTTTACTCTCTTACGCCTTCTATTTATTATTGTGGTTCGACCTATTACCAATAAAAAGAATAATGCTTGAAAAATATAATAATATACAATGTGGAATCCACAAGCATTCACACACATTTAAGGTAGAATTGTAAGGGCAAGTATGGTGAAAATGATATGCAAGATTAAGAGGATAGATAGAAGGCCACAAATAGATTTGATAGACCACACAAAGGCTTGATAGTGGGGAAAATCACCAAATGTAAAATGTAAAATTTTTAGATAAGTTTAATAGATATAGATAATGAAGCATAGTAATTTAGGGATAAATATGATACGAGAGAAAAAAATAATACTCTTAATGCAAGATGAATATGACAAGAAAGTGAAGAAATATATACAATCGTGTAGGTAAAATATATAGGGAAAGGATATGATAAAAGTGATATAGTATTGGAGACACAATGATAAGATCAAGACATGTCACATGATAATATAAATACAATTTGAGATATGGTAATGTACACTTAATAGAGAATACAATGGGAATAATGTGATGCTACCAAGTGTAAGCAATGTATATAAAAATCAATGTTGAATGGGGAAAGTGAGAGGTAATGATGTAAGATCAAGGAAAGTTCACTCTATGAAGTAATATATAGCTATGGGATCATGTAATATAAGACGTAAGATATAGACATAAAAGATATATATGTAGAAAATAAGATACAAAGACCATCATGCAAAATGTGAGATATGAGAGAAAAACAAAAATGCAAGAAGAAATAATAGTGTTGGAATGCTTAAAAAATGAGATAAAAAAATGTAGGAAAATATACGAAGCAACGATTTATGAGGATGATAAAGCAAGATCCAAGGATCAAATATGAATGATAAAGGATCAAGAAAAAGGTCCAAAGTAAGATAAATCAAGTAGACAAGACAACATAACATACATATGAAGTATATGAAAGGAAACGATCACGAGATAAAATAAGCATGAAAATGATAAAGACCACAGACAAAGTGATATGAGACATGAAAATCAAGAGATAAAAAAATCCACCACACTACCTAAGTGGGTTGAAGAATTATGAAGATCAAACAAAAAACATATTCCCTTTGAGTTGAGGAAAAGGACATAAAGAAACTATTGAGATCCCAAATTAGACAAATAGATTAAAAAACACACAAAATTTAGAATAATCCATAAATGACAAATCAAAGACCAAAAAGTAAGAGTGTCATCCTTGGCTTAATGCATACATATCTTATATTAGGCGAATTCTCATTCATTTTAAATGTGTCGATTTCCTTTGTTTATAAAAACTTGGATTTTATGTTGGAATGTAATGCCTCTATGCTTAGAATATCCATGTGCATGATAAGAAATAAGGGGTTAATTATCATGAAAGTTATCACCATCATATATAAATAATGTAGCATATTAAAGGAACATGGTTTTACAAAATCATGGTATATAGAAACAAGATTAAAAATATCACAACACTTAGTTTATAGAGGCGATTAAAATGTCACACACAACTTTATCTTAAGTAATAAGATAAGAAAAGGAGGTTTGGTACAATTTTAAAGTATAAAAACGCCCATATTAATTTTAGAGTTATGTGTTGTTGTGTGCATTATTAGCTAGATCAAGTTTGAGATAGAGTGTCTTGTACATAAATTTCTTTAATGTTTGTTAGGTAGAAAAATGGTTGTAGTCAAGTAGAAAAGGTATTCAAGGTATTTTCCGCCTCTTCTATTATATCATATAAAATTCAAATTCTACTCTAATATCAAGTTTTATATTGAAACTAAACATTATCCCTACACTAGATGATATTATTTTCATCAAGGATACCCCAAAACAATTTTGACAATGCAAACATAAAATTTTACTGATAAGTTTCATTTTAAAAGGTCGGTTGGAGTACTTGCACCTATCTTCCTCTACATGGTTTGAGCCACAAATTATTTTTAATTACAATGCACATGGGCAATATGAATTATGATAATTCTAATGGGCATTTTTTATATATCAAAACTTCTAAAAAACCCTTTAAAGATTACACAATCACTTTGATGTTTGTCATGCACATAAATCTAGATTATAACATGTATCTCATATTTGTTTTGCAACATGTATAGAGCATAACCACAAAATTAGTTTGAGTCATATAGAATAATGTAAAGAAAATTGTGTTTGTAAAAAACATCGAGAGATAAAACAAATCTCTTATGATCTAAGTTATAACCCATTAGCACAAACGAAACTAAGCAATAATGCACAAAGCAAAAATAAATCATTTTAATGGGCAATTGGTTGAAATTGTCTCTTACAAGCAAGGAGAAATGGATTTATGTTATATTTTATCACATATCTTGAGAGTATTTTATGACTGGATTAAATGACAAAATAACATTGTATATTGTATATTAATGGTGTGTATGTCTTTAATGTTGTTATGATTCCCATTATGCTAGCACATGTTTGTGTTAGACACAAGTTATTGCAATTGAATATGAGTATGATATAAAATTAACATCGATTGTTTTGAAATACCTAAAGTGCTATATAAACATGTATTACTCCATAAAAATTAAATAGATTAAAATTCTTGCAATTGACACTCTCAATATCCATTCGACATTGTTGCAAATAATTATTGATATTGATAAATTATGATATATCAAAAGTAACTTCTTTTTAATATATTCATCAAAATCTATTTTATTTTTAAATCTTTGTGACTGTTGTACATTAATAAAAGTACTTAAAGTTGTTATTATATGGGTGATAGACACATAAATAGTGTTGCCATCTAAGTGCAATGTAAAATGACTTTGAGGAAAAAATATAAATGTACAATACTTGACTTACATATCTATTACATATATGTACTTATCGACCACCCAATAACACACAGAAAAAATAAATCTGACATATATTTAAGGATGACATAATCGTCACTGATGTCACTATTAGCATCACATTCCAAAATGAAGTGTCTTTTATATTTGACTATCCTAGAAGTGTAAAAAACACCCACCCTTTCTTCCTAAGTTTCTTTCAGTTGTTTCCACTGCCCAGCTTCACATCAAAGTTGATGAGAGTTAGTTCTTAATTGAGAATTACAAATTTTGGCTCTCCACAAGATAGAAGCCTTTATGTACGCTTTTTGAAAAAGATCACATGTGGGATTGAACTCCTCAACATAGTAGCTCTTTTTTCTCCTAGGCACTTTACCCCAAATATTCTTGCTAAATTATTATTAACAAAAGCTTTTATCTCTTTGTTGATCATGGGGCACACATTTAAATATACATTCCATTTACTCATCTATCTGTTGTTTTGTCTCATCCAAGTCTTCTTTTGGTCAAACTACACTTGAAAACAACCTTTAGCCATCTACTTGTTTCCACGTTTTCAATTCTTTTTAAATATCATATGGGACACATCATAGGAATTGCCTCAATAGGGATTATCTTCACTTCACTCAACAAAATATTGTAAATAAGCGAACTTTTAATCTTAAGTTTGCTTGTGATCAAGCGCTTTTGAATTTTCTCAATTTATTTCCACTTTGATGTAGAAGTGCCACTAGCCTACAATCCACATCCACATCCACTCGAAAACCAAAAAGAAACTAGATAATTTTCCAATCCCAAAGTTGAGCCATTGTACACCTCCCAAAGTTTTTTTTTTTTTTTTTTTCTATAGCCCTCCCAATTTAGCTTGTTGATGAAATCAAACCAAGATGTTTGCATTCCTTGTCTTCTTTAAGAGTATTGCCTTCAAAGTGGAACTTATGCTGACTTTGCCTTCTTTTGTTAGAGAAAATCATGATTTTAGTCTTGCTAATATTAACTTGCATCCTCACTGCACTACAAAAACACTCAAGGACATATAAGCGCTCTTGCAACTTGTGAGCCAAATTTGCAATCAAAATAAGATTATCAACATAGAGAAGAAGCCTTATCACAACCTCCCTCAAGTGAACCCATCTCCACCTTGTGAATTTAACTATTCCTCAAGTTGTGAATTTAACTATTCCTCAAGCTTACTAATATACAGGAAAAAAAGAGTAGGGGGTAAGGGGCATCCTTGCTTGACCCCAATGTCACTCCTAAAACTTTCTAGATGACTATTGAAGACCTAATTTTAACTTTAACCTCTTCATAAAGTTTATGGACAACCACCTTAAGATGCAAAGGAATCCCAAGCTCTTCCATCCTATGCCATTTATCCCTAGGAACCATGTCAAATGCCTTTTTGAAATCAACATAACAACAAACAACTTCTTCTATTTTTCTCCCAAGTTTTTTTGATCAAGTGCCTCAAAGTGATGCCATGGTCAATCGTAGAGTGTTTAGGTTTGAAACCTGCGTGTCCTTTTTGCACACTTATCTTTTTCTTCTACCCATGTGCTAATTCTATTTCCTATTATAATACCAAATAGCTTTGCAAACAACGAATTTATCATAATGGTTCTATAGTTGGAAAGATTATTTATGTCACCACTCTTAAAAAGAAGTATCACTAGACTAGTTATATACTCCTTAGGGAATACTTGCTGAATGATGTTGTTGAACATTTTCATTATGTGAGGTTTGAGCAATCTCACCCCCACTTTAGATATTCTGCTCAACCAAATCTTTAGCTTTTCCAACTCCTAACTTCTTAATACCCATCTTTACATCTTGTATGGTGAAAAACTTTGGAGTATCATTGGCTAAAAGGGGACAATCTCTAATTTATGTTCATAGAGTTATTTTGCTTTATGGACTAAAGAAACATTTTGGAACAAAACTATGATCTTAATATATGTACTTTTAAGGAAATTTAAGGGATTCGCATTGTTCATAGAAGTTCCCCAAAGTCATGCTCATAATATAAACTCGGAACTAAAGAAGCAAACAATAGAACTGAAATTACCACTTAAGCTAATTGATGTTAGCATTCACTCCATCAATTTCATCCTCCAAAATGGATAATGGTTTGTATTTCAACATGGACCAAACGACCATTCTAAAACACAAAAAAAGTTGCAGTTAGTCAAAAACGCTGTTCTGCAATGGGTCTGAAAAAGGGTTCGAAAAATTAGAGGGAAGGTCCATAAACAGTAGTGATTAAAAATAAATTATACCAAGTTAATCTAAAATGTGTCTGACAGGTTTCGAAAAATTAGAGGGAAGGCTGGCCTAAAAGCCCACAAACATTTATGATTGAAACAAATCATAGTAAGTTAAAAGGATACTTCCCAATTCATCCTGGTAGAGCAGAGCCTTGGCAGTGTAAACAGTTGTCAGGTAAGAAGTAGAGGTCGATTATCTTCCCGCCCGTATTGCCTGTTTTGGAAGATCATATGAAAAGTAAGTAAATATATCCAGTTTTTCAAGCCTTCTGTTTAAGGCTTGTTTATTTTGCACTGGTGGTTTTTCTCATAACGAGCTGAAATTACTGGCATTGGACATTTTATTTTTGCATTTGGGTACCTGCGTGAGTTGATCCCTTGACCTGTACGAAGCTTAAGGTAATTACATCTAATGGAATAGTGTTGAAATGTTTTCGTTGTGTCTTATATAGCTTGGATTCGTAGACTGGGCTAAATTTCATTTGCATTGAACAATTTTTTGTTATTTTTTGTTTGTTTTTGGGTACCCGCGTGATTTGAACCATTGCCCATTAGCACGGTCAAGGTTATAAAATATAGTGGAGAAGTGTTGAGAGTTTAATGTTGGTTGTTGTATACTTTGCACAGCGAGTATTCTTATACCAAGCTAAATTTTTCTCACTGAATAAAAATGCTTCCCTTTTGTTTATAGGTAGCTTTCAGCATGGAATACTGAACCTGTATCCTTAATAGGATTATGAAATCTACTAAATACAAATTTTGAAAATTTGATGTTTAATGCTTGCTTTAGTTTACATTGGCTGTTTTCTTATACAGAGCTAAGTTTATCAACTTTGGACGAAAAGCGCTTGCTTTTTATTTTGAGCAGCCATGGTATTCAAAACCTTGTCCTGTAGCCAGATCAGGGTTATGAAATCTAATGGAAAAGTGTTAGAAGGTTCATTTGTTTAATGGGTTTTTTATTTCACATAGGTAGTATCCTTATACATAAATTCTTATGAATGAAGAATTTTTGTATGTGGTGTTTGTTTTGAGTAGCTACGAGAATCAAATCCCTGACCTGTGGTGAACTTAAAACTTATGATAGTTGACAGCCAAAACTGTTGAAGAATTACTCTTTAGTGCTTTTTTAACTTTACAACGCTGGTATTCTTATACTGAGCCAAATTTCATTCACATTGTAATGACATGCTTTATTTTGGGAAGCTGAGAAACTGGAACTCGACCCTGTTACCAGCTCAGGGTTATCAAATCTAATGGAAATGTTGAAACAATTGAGTTCAATATCTGTTTTATTTACACAGCTACTATTCTTGTACTGAGCTTAGTTTTATCAAGTGAACAGCATATTTTTCTGTCCCGCTTTTGCTAGCTCTTTGACCAGTAGCTTGCTCAGGGACAATGAATATCTAGTGGGAAAATAATGGAATCGCCCTTAAGTGGCAGGTTAGCACCAACAGAGTAGATGAAGAGGATCAAGTGGCTATCGCTATTTTTCTTGCATCTTCTTAGGGAAGCCCGGGCTGCCCTAGCTCTCATTGTTGAGCCGATGGAGCAGTACCAATGGGGATTTATTCCTGTTTTCAAAGATAGAATACATAGGATGAATTTTGATGTCCTTTAGGCTGAATCAAAATTGTCTGCAAGACCTATCAAAGCATGTTTTCTTGTTTAGGAGATTGTTTTCTATGAGTTCTTTTAGTTTTAAAAGGAATGCTCAGTTTTGTTTGTACATCTTGATTTAAAGATTTCTAGTTTATGACTGCAAATATCTGCATACTGCAGGGAGATTTGAGAAGGGCAGATACATAAATTTGAAGAGGAAAAGAACGTTGATGTGAAATGAATTTAATGGTTGGAAAGAGGACATGTTTTTTAGAGCAGTCTTCTTGTTGACCATTTAGTGGAACTTGGGCTCTAATATGTTTGATTTTGAAGTCCAGTCAGCAAGAAAAAGGAGGCTGTGGGGAAAGTATTATACTAGGAAATGTAATGTGAATAGATTTATTGATGGACAAAATGAGTCCTTGTCAGCTGCAAAGAAAGTCTCTCTGCCTGGACAAGGTGCAGAGGCATGTGAAAATACTTCGAGGGCAGAGTATTCTACTTCCGTTGTTGAAAACTATTTTTTCCATAACAGGACTGATTGGGCCAAAGGGGATATTGCAAACAACAATGGTACATATGCTGAAAATGTTTCTTTATCCAGTAAGTTGAATGCTTTTCGTATATGCAGTTCAAATGTGGGGGAAAGGAATGACCATGTTTCTTATGTTCTATCGGAAGGGGAATCTGCTTCCAAATTGGAAGTATATGGAGTTTTGTGTTCTGAAAATGGGCAGGATAATGAACTTGGGGTTAGTATAGAAAATGCTGAGTATAAAAATTACCACAATATTGAATTTGAGGTTGTTACCGAGAATGTTGTAGTGCCAGTTGATAATATTGTGGTCAAAGATGATACTGTCAAGTGCAAAAACAATATACAGATTGAACTTGGTGGTATGGGGAATGTAGTAGCTCATTTGGATCATTCTGCCATTGGAGATGATACTGCTGAGTATACGTGTGGAGAGAGAGCAATGGGAGGTTCATTTGAAAACCTGTGCACAGAAAATAAGGCACATATTCATCATGGGGATGCTATGGTAAATAATGTAGTTCTATCTCACCTTATTGCAGTTAGAGATGATACTGCTGAGTGCATGCATCAGGAAACAACAATTACGGAATCAATTGCAAATTTATTCTGTGAGAACAAGCAACAGATTGAACTTGAGGATGATGTGGGGAATGTTGTGGTTCAGTCAGATCTTATTGTGGTAAGACATGACAACGCTCAGCATAAGCATGGAGAAAGAATGTTAGCAGAATCAATGACAACTTTAAATGCTCAAAATAAGACACTTATTGAATTTGGGGATGATAAAGTTAATATAATAGCTCCATTGGACTTTATTGCAGTCAAAGATGATGCTTCTGAGTATACGCCTCAGGAGAAAACAGTAACAGATAAATGTGTAATCAAAGATCAAAATCCGGGACAAGAACATGCAATCCAGGTCCAGGCCTTTCCATCAAAGGCAAAACCAGATGAAATTCAGGATCAATCAACCAAGTTTCATGTCAATAGCAATGCTTGTGGCTGCTGTATAGAAGGGTCTTCTTTGGTTACAGGAAAATGCACTGGCCTCTTGAAGTACAATAAAGATTTAGATGATTTTCCTCTCCAGCCACCAATTAATTGCTATCCTAATGCATGCCAACTCATTGATCATGACAGACAAATAAAGAGAACAGGCCCAATTTTGAGAAGTAGAAAGATTTATTTAGCAACTTCAGTGGTAAAAAAACATCAAAGAAGGATAATGTCTTCAATGCCCTCTGAAGGGGGAAAATTGAGAAAAACTACTTTCATTGGCAACAGGCTAAAAAAAAATGCTGTAAAGGGGCTTTTGGAGAATTATTTAAAAGATTGGATGGACAAAAATGTGCAGGAAGGAAGTTTTGAAAATGAACATTGTTTACCTTTTCTTGTTAATGCTCCGAAAAGGGTACTGTTTCTCTGCTTCTTTTAGCTCCTCTTTAATTTTTCAGATTTATTTATTCTTCTCATGAAGTTGCATTTCATATATTTTGGAAGCCACATTTGATATTTTGTATAATGATAAAAGATGCTTCTTTGGGATATTATATCATGCAGTCAAACAATTTGACAAACAAATGGAAATTTAGATCCTCTTCTATCATTTTGCTGAAAAGTATTTTCAACTGTGTACTTCCCTTGTAAATTCAAGGCAGGCATATTTCTAGTTGGATTACCGATTACATTAGCATTTTATGTCAATATGTATATAATGTATATCATTGATAGCATTAAATCACCAAAGAAAACATGGTAGCGGTTGTAGCAAGTCAGCATGTTGAGGGTTTGCTGTTCCTTTCTTAGGGTTGTCTGATATATGTTGTTTACATGTGCTCAACAATTAGGATTTCAGAAACCTCTCAAAAAAAGCATTTTCTATGAGAAGAGAACTTTTGATCATTATAGTTAGAGAGAATGGGTAGTGGAGCAAGGTTCTTTTTATGGCATGCACCTGAATTTGAGAGAAGACACTCTAGACTATAATTTTAGCAAGCGGAAATGTAAAAAATTTCATCCAAATGAATTGTTTTTGATAATATTTAAAACGAAAGTTAATAAAGAGGTAAAAGATAAAGGTACTATTTTAGGTCACTGCCAAGTGAGACACCAATTGAGTATATGCTATCCCCCTATGCAAGCATCACAAAGAGGATTTGTTTTTCTATCGACCTTATATATTGTTTAACAAGGAGTACACCTCATCGCATCCAAATGTGAACCTATGACCTCCATTATGGAGTGCAAGTTCTTTACCATTAAGACACTTTTGGCTGTACCATGCTATCGATTTTATCCCATATATTGGTGAATGCGAATGTTTTTTTAGTATTTTATTTGAGCTTCATCAGTCTGTAGGGTTAGGTAGTTGTGGTTTTGTTAGGTTGCATAAGGGAAATTTAGTGGTTAGCAGTTTTCCCCATGTTAGTCTTGGTAGATGTTTCTCTAAGTCGATCATTTGGGAGCTGATGTATATTGGCATCTTACCCCTCATTTTGATTATGGTATTGTCTCCAAATGGATTGTTTTCAAATCTCACTGTTACATATTCTGTCCTATGCAACCTTAATTCTTCTACTTGCGAAAGGTTACAATAAATTAAAGCCTTACCCAACACCTCATTTTGATGTGGATTTGCCTTTAAATGAGAATTTAGTAGTGCACATTCCCTTTTCTTTAAACAGATGCTTCTTATTTCATGCCATATGTTAAAAAGAAATTGCTCAAGCTACCTCCTTAGCCACTATTGAATTCACTCAATATTGTCATATCCATTTGCCTGACCTTGTCTTTGCTCCAATTGTCCATGTGCTCATGATCATTACTTCTTAGGAAGCTGAGGGTTTGTAGTTGCGTCCCCTGTTATGATGCACCAAGGTTTGTTCTTGTTGTGGCAATTTGATTGTGTGGCGGATCATTTGGTGTGGTTGTGTGCTTAAAGCTTTAAAGTGACACCTTGTGATAAACATCAAATTCACTATGAAAGTAATCTTAATTGGTAAAAGAAAAGAAATATTTTGAAGCGGCAAATAATTTTTGTGAATAACATTAAGCCCTAAGGGTTTGTTTAACTCCCCAAAAAACAAAGAGTGTGTGCAATTCTTGGACCATATAATACTAATTAAGATATTCAAAACTCTTGCCTCATAATCTTGAGATTCTTGACTACTTTGCACATAATTACATGGTGCATTTATGACGGGCTTATTATTTTCATTGGTATTCATTAATGTTGTTAGCCTTGTTGAGTTTGTTTCAGTTACTGGTTCTCACATCTATACATATACCTTTAAGGGCCTTTGATTTTCTTTCTTCAAGTTATATAGGTCAGTTGTAAAGAATCAAGTTGATTTTGAAGGCTTTAACCCTGTTCTCAACTATTCTTTTCGGCAGACAAAGAGAAATCCACTTGAGGGTGGTGCTCGAGCCTTAGGTTGAGTTTCACTCGTTATATTTGTTGATAGAACATTTGAAAGTGATATTTATCACCTTTTTACTTACATCTGTAGTGGACCATTTTCTAAACCTTTTCTAGAATAAAAAAATTGGAGAAGATTTGCATTACAAAGGCAGCCTTTTTTTTTGAAAGCTGGGGTCATATAAATGAACAACATGCAATTGTTGCAAACACAACTTTGATGACATCCAAGAAGATGTCAAAAGAATTAGATTTGCAAAATATATTTTTTCTTTTCTGAAAGTTGTGAGGACTTCGGATTGTCATTTGATCAAATGTGTCATTTGAAGAGGCTCAGATGGTTCATTATCCACTTACTTCTAGCAGCTAGAGTAGAGGTGCTTGGCCCTTTTTATCAATAGGTCTTCATTCTAGGATGTGAACCTTTACAAGGGGCTTTCAGATTGCCCAGCTGCACCCCCTAGCCTTGGGACATTCCTCTCTAAGCATCAGTTTATGCATTGTCCCATTTGTGGTGATATATGATAATGTTATTGGTTCTTTTAGAATGAGCCTTGCTACAAACATGGACATCAGATGTCGCCTATAATTTTTCTTGCTTTGATTTTTTCTACTACCATGGCTCATTGAGGTACTCTTCTCTCGCATGTTATGTCCATTGCCCTAAACTAGAATAGTATTATAAGCCACTCTACTTGCTTGGGAAGAAGGATGGTCTTAATTTTTTAAAAGAAGAAAATCATGCACTAGAGTAGAGCATTGTAGATTGATTTAATTGTACAATCCAATTGGAATGTGGGCTGAGGAGGTGCATTTATTGTTTTGGAGATTACAACTATTCTGCAAGCTCAACCCCTACATGAGAATTGTGCTGTATTACTTGAAAGATTGGTTGACAAAGAAGAAAACTATGGTGAAGGGAAGTTGGGAAGTGCGATAAACTATTCAATGCCATAAACTTTTGAAAGTGACACAAATTGGAGGCTGTGCTATTGCGAAGGAAATGAGATACATAGGCATCATTCCACAACATGTCTTAGTGCTTAGAAATAAAGAATGACCAAAAGTAGGTGAATGAGACTCAGAGTACACTCACTCAAAATAGAGAAGTTGTAGGGTAAAAGAATCCTAGATTATAAAACGGCTGAGCAATAAGGAAAGAAATAAATCATATCAATATCTACAAATAAGCAAAAGTAGGTGAATGGGACAAAGAGTACATTCATTTTTAATAGAGAAATTCTAGGATGAAGTGTGCTAGATTATGAAAAAGCAACTAGGTGTAAACAATATAATGGGGTGATATAAAATCTCTAAAACTTGAAGCATATAAGCTAAGTACAGATGGTCCCCTGAGGGTTGGACCACCTGCAAGGAAGCTTATAATTATGTCACTATCAAATTTAGTGTCTCTTCAAAGCAACAATTACGGGATATGGATGAAAGATTATCAAGTTAAATGGTAGCTGGAGTCATCAAGTAAGAAGACATGACTTCCTGAAATTGATTGTGCTGGACACAGACAAGAAACACTTGTTAGCTCTCAAATTGAAATAAACATAGCTCCCCTCTATGAGAAATTTTAAAGGAGCTGCAAGTAGGAGATCCATTTAACACAACAACTCCTAGATTATCTACATCATACTTTCTTCTTGAAGGCAGCTCTAGTTATAATTTTTTGTTGGATTTCTCACTTTTGCAAATCCCTAGGAATGAAGCACTATTAACTTTTTGCATAGCAGTTTGCTTGAGACAAATCATATATATAAGTAATACTGAAGGCACGAATCTTATAGACAATAGTTTGGTCAAGGCTTTATTGTATTTTACATTTCTGACTTGAGCTTTACTAGAAAAATGGGTGAATCTGCTGGGTGTCAAGCTCATTATTCATAACCTAGTTCTACAGAAAATGAGGATTCTGATTACTCAATCCAATTTGCACTTGAAGGTTGAGACAGTGGTAGCCAAGTCATGTTTTTGAGTAAGGGTATGTTTTCAAAGATTTATGTTTATTGTTGAATTTTCTCATATTGACAAGGTGGTGAAGACTTCTTATAAGTTATAACAATCATTTCCATGGCTCTGATATATGTGGTCAAATTACAACATTTTAATTTCATTGGGAGCTAGCTATTTACATTTTTATGGGAAATGTATACAGTTCTGTCCGGATGGTCTTTCTGTCCAGTTGTTAGTTATGGCTCCGATGTTCTTTATTGAAACTTTTCCTTTGTTGTTTAAACATAGGATGCATTATATTTTAATTTTCCTATATTTTACTTGGTCGCTAGTGTTAAAATTTAGCACATGGTATGCATATTCTGCACTAAAGGTTTGAAATAAATTGGCGAAGTTAAACTTCAAATAGAAACCTGCAATTGTGAGGCGATAACCTGCACACACATGCTTCTGAAATTACCAAAAACAAGTAAAATTTGAGATCCAAATATCACACTTGCTTTCTAAAATATTTTATTATTCTGAGTTTTCTATATATTGCAAAATATGTTCCTTATGTCCTAAATAGATCTCCCAACTTGGGTGAACTGAAAACAATGCTTTGTTTTTAGATATCTTCATCTCAAAGAAACCCAATAACAATAAACCTACGTCGCCCAGATTAAAGCTTAAAATAAAATCAAAACGTCGCCCAAAAGATAACCTAAAACCAGTGCCTATCAGTAGCAGCTTTACACCCTAATAATATTCACAAAATCTGCATTCAGCTGAACGAGAAAAATCACAAAATAAGATCTGATGTTGCTAGGTTTAGCACTAGAACACCAGCTGAGCCACCCATAACAATCTAACAGCTATTCTCAATTCTGTATTATTCTTTGAAGTTTGGGCTTTTCAATAAATATGTGTATTTACTATTTATTTTGTCTCAATGTGCATTAGTCTGCTAAAAGCACTTGTTTCTACTCCTTTTCATTTATTTTACTGTAAGGACTGCTGATGCTTGTTATGAGGCTTGGAGTTTAGCTAATAATGATGGAAGTTTAATGTATACAAGACAGGACTCATTTATGCAGTCAACTCAAACAAATGAATACAATATTGGATAATCTTTTCAAAGTATATTAAATCAAATAAAATTTACTGCCATTCTTCATCTATGTATGCTTGAAAATATATTAAAATCACGTTTTCTGTTTTGTCATTTCAAAGCTTATTCAAAAGATCATAGGGAGATCTCATTATCTTTCTTCTGGTTTTATTGGACTCATTTAGTTATTATTCTCGATTCCTTGAGCATAACCTACATTTAGTTCTATTTGTTATTTGTTTTGTTGCTTGTATAGAGCAAGATGTCTAAAAGCTTTATTCAGTATTTATGAATTGAGATCCTACAATGCAGTGATATAATCTCACTGGACATCCTGGTATTAGTTTGGGTGCACGCAGGTCTCATCCCTTTTTGTTTGATTCAATATCTACTATTGTGCTTCAACTGGTATCTTAATGGTGGCCTTATTCTCATAGTAATATATAGCATGTTCTGGTCTGGTAACAATGGGCTAGAATGAGGATACTAAAGTATTATTCTGTATAACTTTTTATTATTATATTTATGGACATGACTGAATTATGTACAGGTGGAGTGTTTCCAGTGCAAGGGTTTGGTCTTGCCAGGCAAGGAAGTAATGTGTACAAATATCAACTGTCGGCAAGTTTATCATTTGGTTTGTGCAAAACACTTAAAGGGAACTCACTGGTTCAAGAAAAAGGAGTTCAGATGCTCACATCATGTATATCCTCAGAACCTATTTTGTTTCCTTCAATCTCTGATTTCCATGATTGGTACTATGTTTTATTATTTCTTCTCTGCAAATTTAAAAAGACTAGAGGGTACATAAACTGCTGAATGGGGAGAAAAGCTCGAGGTTGAAGATTGGAGCAATAATTTAAGTTCATTCTCCTAAGGTCTTTAGCTCTTATCCAGCCCAGCAAACCCTTAAAAGTTTAAAAGAACCTGAATAACAGTCAGTCTGTGTTTTAGGATAATTATTGGTTTCCTATAAACAATGGAACTTTTCCATGCTCTTTTAAAGCCAAGTTGTCATTTAACAGCTTTCTATTAACTGTCAGGGTTAACAACTCAATCGATTTCTTCCATTTATAGCATGCTAACATGTTTCATTTTTATCTCTGAATAATTGGTGCAAGTGGCTTTAGCTGTACTATATTACCTTGAGCTAAGTTTGATGCAGTTCCTAGTTTTGCCCTCTAATGTTTGGCCTGTAAACGTGATTTCTGGAAGGAATACATTAACTGCGTAGGATATAGCGTAATCGTTGAATGTGCATAATATAAAGCTCGACAGCAATAGTAAATTCAAGTTTCAACACATTGGCAAGTTGTCTTCCCTTCAAAAATATGTTTTTTCTGACACTAGCTTTTACAGGCTTTTGCAAAGGTTAGATAGAATGTCTTTACGAACAATGCTTCTATAGATGTAACATGTCAATGTTTACTGCTATATCTGATCAATTACATACATGGAATAATAATAAAGATGGTAGTGCTTACTAGATATAGGAATAAAATATATCTTTATTCGCTCCTTAATTCATCACAAAGAAAAAGACTAGAGATGGTCGGCCAAGGATTCCAGTTCATTTGACTAAACCCTACTACCTTCCTTTGCGGTACATAACATATTTAAAGGACCTGACGGTTGCTAAGAGGAACACAATCGTCAACCAACCGACACTTACAACCACTTGAGAGTGACGACAAAGTTAATACAGACAATTAATACATTGACGGGTAACCAATATTATCAATCATAACAATAGGCATTGTATGTTGACTACATCATCCCCCCCAAAAGAAAAAGTTGTTTTCCAGATGATAGTAAACACCAAATAATATTTGGGAAGACTAATGGCAAGACTGAAGATAATGGACTTGTACAGTGAAAACTTGAATTTGTAGTGCACTTCAAAAATCAAATGGGGGTTTGGTGGCAACACCCCCAACGGGTTCTTGGGGCAGTGCTCCTAGTAGGGTCTTGGGGGCAGTGCCCCTCGTGGGGCCTCGGGGCAACAAAACCAAATTAAGATCTTAAGAACCACACAAAACTCCATGGTGCACGCCATTTTCTTGAATTTTTAAGATGCCAAAAGCAATATTGATAAAGCACGAAAATGCAGTTGTCAACTTTGCTAATTCTCTCACTTGCTGACTAAGTACTGGAACTCAAGGAATTGTTGTTGTCTGTTGATGTTTTGTATAGCTATGGTGAGGGTCATAAGTGTTGACACAGGAGACCACTACACATTTTGTTTGATCATCCTCCCTAGCTAAGAGGGGGTGTTAATGTTTGTAGCTTCAGTTGTATGATCATTAGAATCAAAGAAACGAGAATCAGAATCGTCTCGAAATCGGCAAGGCCGAATCGAATCGCGAATCGCCCATGAATCGGCAAATTAAAAAAACCCTTAAAATTTAGAGATTTTAACAATTTAAAACTTATTTCATGCACCCTTTATTGAATATAACTTAAAAACACTATAACATCATCAAATAGAAGCTAACATACATAAACAAGGAACATAAATGATAAATCCATCACATGCGTTACACGTAGAATGTAAATTGTAGCTGAAGTGAACTGTAAAACTAAATGGCAATCATAGGATCATAATGAGTCAAATCATAGAATGTAATAATGTATTATGTAAGATGAAGATCCATAAGACATCAAATCATAAATGTATGTAAGACGAAGATCCATGAAACGTATGTCTATCAGTATCTGACAATCTGTAAACAAAATGAAAAAACAAGGCTCTAGCTCAAGCCTCATCATCATCCTCATCATCATCCTCAAGCTCAGCCGCAG
>MU225667.1:488211-531931 GCA_018584345.1 Thuja plicata
TTTTCTCCTTTCTATTCTTTTCTCTCACCTTTCACTCTCACTTTTCCTCTTTTGCAAATAGAAGACCCTTTAGGGTTATAACAAACCGGAATGACCTAAAAAAGTAAAAAAAAACAAGTGTTTTTTTTATGTTTTTTCATTTACTTTTTGGCTAAGCCGCACGGCTGATTCATACTGATTCGCGTGGGCCGATTCATGCGATTTTTCCATGAATTGGCGATTCAGGCCTAAGAATCGCCGATCTGATTCACCGGCTCCCAAAAAATCGGGAGGGGTGAATCGAATCGCGATTTATGCGCGATTCTCCTTACATTGATTAGAATACATATAATATATGTTGATTAATAATAATATATTATTAATCATATAAAATTTTATATTCAATATTTAATTATTATATTATTCTTAATTAATAATTGATTGATGAAACCTTATAATATTGGCTAAATTATAATTAATGGGAAGAGGCATGTCCTTTCTTATAAATAATAATGAATAGACATGTCCCATGAAGGGACATGTCTCTCCTAGCCTCATTCCCAATATAAATGAAAGAGAGATTGTTGCATTTGAAAAACACATACAACATAGAGTGCTACTACATTTGCAGCTATCCTAAAAACTTAACATGGGATCAGAGCTAGGCTGCAAATGTAAGAGAATCGTTTGTTGATGGTGAATGTGTGACTGTCTCAGAAAATACAGTCTCAGTACAGGGACCATATCTCACAAATATATCGTTGAATTTTTCTGAATTTTGGATATGTTGGTGAAATCCAAATTTTGAAGAATCTCATTGGAGAGATTAGAGAGAAATTATGGGGTTCAAAAGTTATGACGGAATGTGTACAGGTCTATGTGAAATTCCTGAAAGCGACTTTCATTAAAGAGATATATTAATTTGTTATGATCGTGGTCAAGCATTAACAAAGAAGCATGCATTCAAGGAAGGGTGTCTCTTTTCGAAAAAGAAAGCATCAATTATAGAGTGTCACCTCTCTTGGAGAAATCATGTCATTTCATAAGAAGACATGAGAATTGTTCAACGATATAAGAGTGGAAATTGTACATTGTGGGGGGAGAATAATAACCAATTTTACATTTCCAATTGAACCATTCTTAGAGGGGAGATAATTCAAAGGGGAGATGTCTCTCAAATAATCTGAGAAGGTGTTTTTGATTTGATGTATATGGACCTTCATTGAAACAACTTGTGTGAAGGATGTTGATGTGCAGATAAGTATTTATTATCCTTGAATATTACATTTATCTACTTATTGTAGTATCTCTCTCATTTGTATTTCTATACATACTATAAAAGCTATTTGCCTTGATCTTTTCTGAGGATGCTCTTGCAGGAAAAGGAGGATTAATGTCAGATTCAAATAGAGTCTGATGCTCCATCAGAAGCATCATTGATGAGGAGATCAGATGGTTTATATTCAGAGGGAGTTCGAAAGTCCATATGTGTGACTATATGATTTTAATGGGCCTGCCTCCTGTGTACATCATAAGGAAGTGACGACTTCCAAATGATTATCACTTGTATTTGCATAAGTTATTGGAAGGTGACGACCTTACAATAACTTAAATTATGATATACATTATTTATAATGTTGAAACAGATCATGATGAATTAAAGCAACAACTAAGTGTTAGATGTCATTAAATTGACGATCTATGAGTTGTTTGTATAGATACATCTTGTAAAGTAACAACTAAGTGTTAGATGTCATTAAATTGACGGTCTATAAGTTGTTTGCATAGATATATCTTGTAAATCAACAACTAAGTGTTAGATGTCATTGACGGTCTATGAGTTGTTTGTATAGATATATGATAGGTATTTGGTGAATATCATGTGTTGATGTTCTGCAGGCCAATACCTTATTTGAGTATTTGGTGAATATCATATGTTGATGTTCTGATAGGCCAATACTCAGAGTATTTGGTGAATGTCATGTGTTGACATTTTGATAGGTCAATACTCAAGATATCAAATGATGGAAATCTTCTATTGTGATAGACATCTTATGATGGCTGAAACAGATCATAATAGATAGAACTTGTGGATAGAATCACCGATTGAGGCAATCCACATTAATGGATAGAGCTTGTGGATAGAATCGCCGATGGAGGCAATCCACCTGAGAGCTTGTGGATAGAATCATCAATGGAGGCAATCCACATCTTCAGACTATGTTTCTATTGATTACATCCTGAGGATGATGCTTTTATTGCTTACATCATATGATTGATGTTGTCAAGTGTCATATAAGTGTTGATATTGGATTGATTTATCCTTCCTAGCTAAGAGGGAGTGTTGATGTTTTGTATAGCTATGGTGAGGGTCATAAGTGTTGACACAGGAGACCACTACACATTTTGTTTGATCATCCTCCCTAGCTAAGAGGGGGTGTTAATGTTTGTAGCTTCAATCATATGATCATTAGAATACATACAATATATGTTGATTAATAATAATATATTATATAAGTTATATTATTATTAATCATATGAAATTTAATATTCAATATTAAATTATTATATTATTCTTAATTAATAATTGATTGATGAAACATTATAATATTGACTAAATTATAATTAATGGGAAGAGGCATGTCCTTTCTTATAAATAATAATGAATAGACATTTCCCATGAAGGGACATGTCTCTCCTAGCCTCATTCCCAATATAAATGAAAGAGAGATTGTTGCATTTGAAAAACACATACAACATAGAGTGCTACTACATTTGTAGCTATCCTAAAAACTTAACATTGTCGTATAGAAGGTTGACATCGAGTTAGTCGTATGACGTACGATATGATGAGACAGATAATTATGTATGAGTTGAAGCATAGTTACAAGACTCGGACTCGCCTCAGACTCAACAAGCTGATTTGATTCAGACTCGGCAAACTGATTTGATTCAGACTCTGACTCGACAAATTGAAAACCCAAGAAATTCAAATATTTTTAAGGATTTAATTTTTTTTCATGCATCATTTAATAAATTAACATCAAAGATACTATAATTGAGATAAATAGAAGCTACTTTGCACACATACACAAGTTTACATTGATCACATAAGTATAAATGCAAATTTCTGAACGAAATAAGTTAAACTAAATAACACATTAGAAATATAAATAGTGTCACTGTCAAATGTCTACAATATTCATGGAATATGAAATCCATGGAATATGAAATTCATGGAATCAAAAGTTCAAAACATATATCAAAATAAAAGCTAGAGCCTAGAAGACTAAGGCTCAGAGTAGCCTATATCAGTGACCAGTTGACCCCACAACCTTCTGACGTATACACCTAAGATAGTTCATGGAAGATTCTGCAGCCACCTTCTCTCCTTGTGTCTAAGGCTCACGCTTAGAGGCATTCACATCGTCATCCTCATCATCCTCGCATCCTCATCATCCTCAGATCCCTCACTCTCAACCTCGGGGTTGTCCACTGGGTCTCCTCGTGCTCTAGCCTCCTCCTCTGCCATCGCTACTGCCTCTGCCTCTCGATCCACCTGATCAACCCATTCCTAGTCTTCATCACTGAAGACAGGATCATCAATCTTAGTCTTCCTCTCTACTTGCGGATCAACCTCCTCTAAAATGATAGGAGATGTGTCAGCGCCCAAGATCTATATGTGATGGAGGCAAATGTTGTAATGAACAAACACAAGATCATTCACCCTTTTCATTGCCAACTTGTTGCGCTTCTTTGAGTTTATTTTCTCGAACATACTCCAGTTGTTCTCGCATCCTGAAGCACTACATGGTTGGCTAAGATACAAACTGCAATCCTCTGTAGATTTGACACTGAAGTACCAAACATCTCGCACCATGCGTCTGAAACAAGAAAATTTAAAAATCAATTCTATAACTTTGACTTTATCAATGTAAAATGGTAATAGAATTAGAAATTAGAATCATAGATTTTTACCTAGCATCAGGAGTGTTCGATTTTTCTTGTATAAGTCTCCTTGTGAATTCATATACATTTCTATCTCACGGACTACATTTGCTCCAACTGTTGAATTAGGTGACATTCTCCCTACAACATCATAGATCCCACTGCACACCTCATCATTGGCCTTAAAACCTGGGCTAAATTGGAATGTCGGATTAAGGTAGTCGACAGTTGCATTATAGGCCTGTGAAGTAGATTGTGCCATTGTCGATCAATGACATCCCATATGGGACCATATTTAGCTCGATTCCCTGTATAAAAAGATCTAATGGCCTCTTTCACCCTGTCCATGCCCTCATAAATGTATCCCATTGCAGGCTTCTCTCCATAAACAATTTGTAGGAGAACAATAAGAGGCTATATGAACTGCAATCATTGTGAAAGTTGAAAGTGAAACATTAAGGTTTAAGTTTTAAGTTTTACTTTATAAATGAACAATGAACATAAACAAGTGTGAACAAAAATGATGAAATGAAATGGAAATGAGGACAAAAAGGAAAATTACCTACACAATCTCCTTGGCTGGTTGCCAAAAGCCACTCTCATCAAAAACCCGATCAGCCATCTCATTCCCTGCATTGCTCTTCGCATATGATGGGTCCTCTCCTCACAAACATGCATTTCAAACCGACCTTGGGCTGAAGCAAGGATTGCAACATGATAAAATTTATTGCGAATTAGGTGACCCTTGGACGAGTCTATTGTTTTTATGATCAGATTAATAACAATGTAAATATGAGACAATTCAAACTAATAAACACAACATGTACCCTGGGAAAACCTTCCAACTTGAAAGTGAAAAACCCAACAATAAGCTCTCTTGAATATTGAAATGATCAATTACAATATGAACAATTATACAACCATTCATAATGGCTTGATATGTCGATATAGTCCCAGTAAACAAATATATATATCACTGTAAGCAAATATATATAGTCCCTGTATAATAGTATATATATGTTGATTTGGAATATATTAATCTGCTATGCTCTTATGTATGATTATATCGATATCTTGATTTGCACTAGATTGCTCTTGATTCGATAGAATATATATACCTCTAAATATGTCAATCAAAGTATTTATCCTCTGTATATATCAACCAATATATTATATGGATGTCGGTTTATTATGGATGTCGCTTGATAGAAACCTTCGCTTAATGTATTTATCAGAACTTTTAATCTGATTGTATATTGCATTGGATTGTATATTCTATTCTCTGTGATTACTCTGATTGCGATAGCATGAATTGTGTTCCTTGAAATGAGGTCGATCCTCATTAAATATCTTCCAAAACAATCGAATGGTTGCATCCTTGTTTGTGGATAGACATACCTTTCCCTTAACATCTCTTCATAACTATTTGTTATTTGTACAAATCGGTCCTTTATTTCTAATCGTTGCCTTTTAAGTATAATCGTTGTTCATAGAATAACTAATCTCTGATCTTGGTTAGTTCTTTGAGCGATACTATTTCTTCATATGTAATCAATGCATACCAGAGTTCTTCATGGATAGATGCTACGATATAAGTTTTTGTGTAACCTCCATAATGCATATTGGATTACTACCGACGCTACATACATCAATAGAGTCAACTCTTTTCAACAGAGTCAACTCTTTTTTATTTGTGAAATTCCTCATAAGGTTGAGGACCCAAGTATAATTATATATGAATTTACAAATACTCCTTCTGTCCTCTACACATGTTTTTATCCAGGGAAGTTTGTCAAGATCCTCCAATATGACGTCAATGCAATGAGCAACACAAGGGGTCCAAACAAGTGGGGGTGCCTCTCCATAAGAAGTTTACCTGCAGCAACATAATTTGCTGCATTATCCGTGACTATCTATACCACATTCTCCTCACCCACCTCCTTCAACTCTTCCACCAATACCTCACAAAGATAGTCAACTTTTTTTATTTTCCCTGAAGCATCAATTGATTTCAAAAACACTGTGGCACTTGAGGAAAAAAGCACAATTTAGTACGATCAAAATTTAAAAACCTAATCACTAAATTAATAGTTTACTCTTAGTAAGTAGAAGTCTACAATTACCTGATGAGGAGACAAGAAAATTCAGCAGTGTTCTACTTCTTTTGTCGGTCCAACCATCAATCATGATGGTGCAACCCTTCCTCCTCTATTCCTCATGCTGCTTGCCAATTGCGACTTTGACATCAGCCACCTTTCAGGTGAAAATAAGACTTTTTAGCTCCTCATCATTAGGGGATTTGAACCCCGGACCACAAGTAGTAACATCTATTGCAATTTGCCAATAAGGAGATCTAAAACAAATTAAATAAACATAATAAGTTAACTATTAAGTTTTACTTTCAACTTTAAAAATTAATATAATCAATGTGGCATACTCTTGAGTCTTGAAAGCGAGAAAATCAAGACATAGAAATTAAAATAATAACAAGTACCTTGCTGCATTAAATGGAAGGTTGTAGAACCAAAAATCTCCAAATGCCATTTTCGCGGCCTCATGCTTCTCCTTATTCCAACTCATGCTCTTAAGCGATGGTTGGGCAGCTAGAGTTGTGCGTGGAACAAAAATGAAATCTAATGTGGATTTCTTCTTACGAATCCGAGACCCAATGCTCATACTTGCAGTGCCACTACTAGATGGAGGTAACGAAGAATGAAGATTTGAAGAGGCCTCTCCACCAAAGTTTGCCATTTCTGCATATGCTTATTTTTTTAACTCTTTTTTTCTCTTGAATTCCTCTAAATGAGTTTGCATTTGACGTATAACATCCTGGCGTGCTCCTTTGCAGGGCTTATCATCATGCTATGATATATGTGCAAGGTGATATTTCAATCGGTTAATACCTCCCCCACTATATTAAACACCACAATGCCAACATATAACTACTTTTTTTGGTCTGGGGATGGCATGTTTCCAAGCCTTGTCCCTTTGGACACTAGCAAGGTCTGCATCTGGGTTAAACGGAGGCCTAGATGAATGACTCCCAGGCTTATACATTATGTTGCTGCTGCAATATATCATAAATAAAAAAACAAGCATCTACAATAAAGAAAATCAAACACCAGGGCTTCTTACTTTTCAAGTTTTTCATCAACATAAAATGAAACAAATCTAAAACAAATGCAAACAAAATAGAAATATGAATGTAAAAAATTAGAAAACAACATAAAAAATGTAACTCACCTCTTCAAATTTGCTCCAAAATTGAAGAAATGCACTTCAAATTTGTAGTGGCCTCCTCTAAATACTTCTTTTAGCTCCTCTCAATGTGTGAATACAAGCTACAAACTTGCACAAACAATCAACAATCAATATATGAGAGCCAATCAATTTGTTGATCTATTTTCTAAAACCCCAATATTCTTCTCTCAAGTCTTTTTTCTCTCTTCTTTGTATTTGCAAATGAAGGAATGACCTTTTTAGGTCTTAGAGAAGGCAATAAAGAAAAAAAAGTCCAAGAAATGTTTAAAAAAATGTTTTTTTCCCTTTCTGCCTTTGTCGGCCTTGGCAAAGTCCAAGCCACAGGACTCGACGAGTTAGCCGAGTTTGGCTGAGTCGGTGAGTCAGCCAGGACTTGGTTGGCTCGGTGAGTTAGCCAGGACTCGGCTGAGTCCGAGTCCAGAGGCAAAAAGACTCTGGAGCCTTGACTTGGCTCGAGACTCGTCGAGTCCTACTAGGACTTATAGAGTCCTGTATCTGTGGGTTGAAGTATATCCTATATTGCGTACGAAAATGACATTGATGCACAACCCATATGACGAACGACTTTAAGGATAGGGCCGTATGTTGATTGCATACATGGTGATGCAAGTGCCATACAAGTGACGTACTTGAGGTTGCAAGTATTGTATGGATGTGCCATACAGGAACAATGATTGATGTGTTGAAAGATGGTTGTATTGTATGTCGTATAGAGTAGGCAGAGGCTATTCAGGGGACTGTGGGATTTGTAGCTTGGTTTGAGGGGGTTGTGTGTCGTACGGTTGCCTTGAAACTCGTGGAAAATTCTGTAATGCATGTGTCCATATGTCGAGAGTCCCTAGGGCACATGGTAAAGATCCTTTGCTTGCGAGTGTCTGTTCAAGTTTGTACACCGTATAGTAAGTCTACTAGTGATTGTGAGTGTTGTTTTATGGACCTTGTCGTATGCCATATGGGAGTTGCAGTGACCGTACTGTCACAATAGCCCTACATGTCGTACAGGAGTTTGCAAAGATTGTATGGAAGCTTTTGAAGTCCGGATGTAAGAACAAAGCAGTTGTACGTGCTGTATGGTGCAATGATGGCACCACTTCTTGACTCGTGCAAAGAGGATTTTGCTTCATACAAAGGTCAATGGGTAAACTTCTCTGGCCCTTGCCAAAACTGCCTTCCACTGCTTTTGCCAAGAAAAAACATTCCCTTCCCAGGAGTGTGAATTAAGCAATGGCCTCTTCCTAGTCTTTTTATTTTTTGCTTTCCATTTTCCATCCCTCCTAATTCCCTTCATTTCCTCTGAATTTTCGATGAAGTGGATTTCCCTTGACACTCTTATACGCTCCACATTACCTGTTTTGCTCTTCATATTGTTAGATGTATCGTCTATAACTTTACACACTTTCATTGGCTGCTCTTCACAGAGAATTGTGGCTTCAATGGAATTACATGTTGACGAGAATACCTCACAGTCCTCCATTTGCTAGTGAAGCAGTCCATTTGGGGAACTTGTCTCATCTTCAGAACAATCTTCCAGTTCGAGTACCCCTTAATCGTTTCGTTTCATGCCTTTTCTTCCTTCATCCATACCCCCTTCTCCATTTCAGATTGTAATTCAGAGGATGCCAGTTCTTCGCTCACTGCCTGATTCCTCAGGTCAATGACATACTTCCTCCCTTTACTCTTGATTGAGAGTGTGTTTCGCTTCCAATTATGGTTAGCCTCAGCAGTAATCAACTAGCTTCTCTTGAGGAGAGCGTCGTATGCCTTCTTTTTCAGTGAAATGACTACGAAGTCAAGGAAGAAGTGTTGTGTGCCGATTGTCACCTTTTGCGCCATGAGTGCTCCCAATGGCTTAATGCCATGTTGATTGACACCTACCAAGTGGAAGGTTGGTGGCTAGAGTGTTGACTTCTCGAGGCACTTCCAAGTTTCTTCTGGCAACACATTGACCCTCGAGCCTCTGTCAACGATGGTGTTTGTTGATTTATTTCCCATGATCTCCATCTTGACGACGAATGACTTCCTCTTGATGCTTACTACTAACAACATTGGGTCACTGGCCACGTCTGCTTCACGTAGTGGTTCCTTCATTGGCTTCTTTTGTGGCTGACACTGTTCTTGGCTAATTGTGTCATCACCAACCATGCTTGTAATTGCCTCTCTTAGCTGCGACATATTTTGAAGAAGGTTCGCCACCTTGATGGGTATGATTGTTTGTAGCACCTGCCAAACTATGTTCTTCACTAACTCCGATTGTACTGATATACTTTTAGTTTTGTTGGAGGTTATTCGTTTCTTTGCCATCACTTGTTCGACTTCTGCTCTAGTTTCTTAGAGTTGTTCCTTCTCCATACAAGGGTTTGGGCGCACCGCCTTCTTCGTTTGTGCTCTCGTGATTGCTAGAACTGCCTCTTCTTGTTCCTCTATGTCTAACATATAAATACCCTTTTTCTTTAGGCAACTTGTGTATTCATGGCCACATGGTACACCCCATTTGCACAATAATTGTACGTTGTCTTTCTTATTTTGGCAATCTCTCGCAAATTGTTCCAATTCGTTACAATATTGGCATTGTATGATAGGACATCCTCTAGAGTTGTACTGTATTTGATTCCGCCCTCATTGATTTCCATAACTTCTTGGCGATACATTTTGCGTTTTCGATGGAGTGGACTTTCCCTATGTGAAGAGTACTTGCGTAATTCTAGTCCTTAAATTATATAGACACTCCTTTATCGAATGACCTATCACCTGGCAAATCTCACAAAACATCATTTTAGGACAATTACCATTTGTTTGCCCCTGAATTTTGCACTCAGTACACCATAGCTCATTACTTTCTTTACCTGTTCCTTTCCCGACCTTCAATTCCTTCATCATTCTCGTCATATCTCGTTGTAGAGCTTGGATTGTTGTTGATTTATCATTGCTACTACCCTCGGTGCTCTCATCATCGTTTGTCTTCCTCTTCCCTTGGGAGGATCACTTGTTTTCACTCTCGACGTCCATTGCCCGATTGTAGGCATCAACGTACGAGGACAAAAGGATCATTTTCATCTTTTTGCGCAATGAGGAAATCAAGCCCTCAATGAACCACCTCTTCTTCAACCAGTTGGTTGGCTGATTCTCCAACTTAGCTAGCGATTCCTTGAGTCTACGATTGTAAGCCCGTACATTCTCATTCTTCCTTGTTTGGTATTATAAATTTTGGCAACAATCTCATTGTTGTCTCGTAACAGTTTGAATTTGGCCTCAAATGCCCTCCTGGGCGCATCCCAAGTGGTTGTGGATGAAGCATCCAGTTTTGTGAACTAGTCAATGGCTGTACCTCGTAGCTTTGCTAGAAACACTCTCAGTCAATAATCCTTGTCCTCCTGATCGCTTGCTACCTAGATAGTCTCGCACATCTTGCAGTGTCTTGTAGGATCTTCTGACTCGTTCCCCGTGAACTTCGGTAGTTTCTGTCAATCCACATTCAAACTCGTCGAAGGAGTCACCATCTTTCTCGTATGCTTGCTCCCTTGTGTGTTAGACTTGGGTGGACTGTTCCGATCGCTAGGTTCTGGTGGTTTCCCTGCACTCTCGGCCATGTGCACGTCCTCTACACGTCCAACTCGAACATCCCCAACACCTCGGGTACTTTTAGGCTCTAACTTGTTCCTATACTCCCTCCGTCCGAGGGTCTTCAGTTTGGATCCTCCAATCCTGGGTTCCTCTGAGATGGATAGATTCTTAATGTGGTGGAATATGTTTGTTTGTTTGCTTGGTTAGCAAGGTTGAGATATGTTTCATTTGGGAGTGGTAAGTGTTTGACAATATCCTCCCACTCACTGCATGTACATTTTGTGCCTTCCTTGCCAAATAGTTTCCTTTCCTCCCGATTACGACTTCGGCTTTTACTTCATTCTTAGGAAGGGCTCCAATGAAAGATCCCTGACGGATTCTCTTACTAATTTGCTGTAAGTTTTAAAATAATAAACTATATTTTTCTGAGATTTTTGGTGGTCTTATAGAATAGACAGAAGTTGCAGAATGTTTTGTTTCTTTTTGTGTTTTTTTTGAGAATATTGAAGCAAGTAATGAAAGATGAACAACACATGAAAGGAAACTGAAAACATGTAAGAACATTCAATAAATCAGAATTGATACAAATCGTACCGGGCATATTTCTGATTTAAATATTCAAGTAGAAACCCTTATGCAAATTTGATGGGGCTTACAAACAAAAATGGCGCCAACTGGTGGATAGATGGTGTTGTCGGGTATTATGTAATTAATGTTGTCGGTTGGGAATTAGTTAGTGACCGGAGGCTAGGGAGTTGGCGCATGGTTACCAACTATCGCGTCCCTTCGGTCTTTTATATTCTTGTACTACCTTCTGGTAACATATCATGTTATGCACGAAAGTTATCATATCATTTGAATGAATGAATAAGAGAATTGTCCTTTGTCTGATTGCTATCATGTTCTATGTATTCAGTTCTGCAATTAACTAAGTTTACCCTGAGAGGCAAACATCTGGCGTTGTTGCCTAGATGGGCTCGGGAAGACAAGAACTGGATGGCGTGCGAACACGATGGGTCTATCTGTTGATGAAATTAATTCGGAGGCGGACGATGCACGTACAAAACTGTACGAAGGGGAAGATAATCAGACACAGGAGTTTCGAATCTTGTTCCAGGCGGCAATAGAAACCTACGTCCGTCGGGAGGCCTATGAAGGGGAAGTTCCAACAAGTATAGTGTGGTCTGCGATCGAGGCTAATCCTGCCGCCAATTGATTGCTAAATCACCTTCATACCTTTTGGCATAGGTAACGCTTGCACAACACCCTCGCCTGGAGGGGATTGCTCAAGAGGAACGACGACAGGAAGTCCTCCTGGAGTACCATGATCGGGAAAACAAAAGACTTCAGGAGGAACGTGATGGGAAACACTGTCGGGAATAGTTATGTTTGAAGGTAACGGAAGGAAGGAAGGACACTGTGAAAAATAAGAATGACGAGATCATTCCATTAAGATATTGTAATAAAACATGAATAAATAAAAGTGTCCTTTTATTTTTAGAAATTCTGTGTTTGATTATTGGTGTAAGGAAAAGCATTTATGCCTGACCAGTTAAATAAGAATAGGAATTTAAAGAAGGAACTCGAGGAAGAACAAGCTCTTAGAAAAGCAGTACTCGACAAACAACAAGCTGAGCGAAGGGAGAGGTTCGGGAGACGTGCCGAAAGACTACCGGAGGGGGTAAGTGAGGCAACGGTCTAGAGGAACCTAACCAGGAGGATGACGGAAATGACAGTGAGGATCTGTTAGAAGAAACAACGAGCTTGTTCGGGACCTTAATTTTAACCCCAAGGACAGAAGCTCGAAGGAAGGCAGAAGAGGAAGCCGAACGGAGGGAGTACACTGGTGTAGTCACCGTGGAAAGTGTCGAAGTGACAGAAAGGCACGCGGATCACACCCACTCCAAGTAGTTTAGGAACATCAATTAATTGGGAAAACAATTTCGGAGGACCGACGCCGACAGAACCAGCCCAACTTGTCGTACAACCAATACAGCAAACACTTCCGGCGACCCAACATGCAACGCAACAGGTGGTACATACCACCATCCTGCCCTCAAGGGTGAATATGGCGGCTAACAAGGAGAAGTTACCCAAGTTCCATGGCGATGGAAAAGAAGACCTTGTTCGGCATTGCCGCACATGTCAGATAATTTGGTCCGTGAATGGAGTCACTGACTAGGTGGAATGGATGAAACAGTTTCCGGCAACCCTCCGAGGGGTAGCAATTGATTGGTACTCTGACTTAGACAAAATCAGAGTGACCACTTGGGACTTATTGAAGAAGGCATTCAAAAAGGAGTTTAGGCTCCTGCGAGACGACAATGAAATCGTCTCTGAAATATATGGAACCAAGCAAGGAAAAAAGGAGACCTCGCGGACCTACGGTCGCCCACTAAAATAACTTGTGGGAAAGATGGAGAGTCAGCTAGTCGACGACTTGAAGAAGAGATGGTTCGTCGAAGGGCTGAAATCAAACCTTCGGAGGAAGATGAAGATAGTTCCTCCCATCTCGTACGACGATGCATATAACTGGGCGATGGACCTGGAAAGTGAACAAAAGACGTCGAAGAAGAAGAAAAACCAGCCCTCTTCGTCGGATGAGGACGACACTTCAGGGGACGATAGTGGCAGTGACATAGAAGCAAAGAAAAATGTCACCGCACTAGAAAAGGATATGGAAAGGATGCTTAAAGAATTCAAAACTATGAAGGGAAGCACCAGTCGGAACGAAGGAGACTTGTGGTGTACCAACTGCAAGGAGGCCGGCCACACGAAGGGTGCATGCCCAAAGAAAATGTTTTGCTAAATTTGCCAAATGGCGGGCCATTCCACAAAGGAATGTCCGTTCAACATGAAGACACGGGGTAACCAACAAGTCATGTTCACGCAATAATCGTCATCCTCAACAGCACCCGGGAACACACAGAACACAACATCGTCCGACAGGTATCGAAATAATCGTCGTAGAGGAAGGGGAAACGACAATAATAACACCGACGGAGGCTGGAGCCGCATCTAGTACGATGCTAGCGGGAGGCCAATGATTCAATGCCGAGCATGCAGCTAATGGGGGCATTTTGCGAGGGAGTGCCCGAAGGGGGAAAAGCCACAATTTCTTTGCAAATGGTGCGGGCCCGGAGACCACTACGACACAAAATGCCCAAAACCCGGTGTAAACTTCTTGAATATCGAAGGCAATGAAGGGGAGGTGTTGGCAATCACCCGGGAGCAAGCAAAGAAGGCCACCTACCCACATCCAGAGACTGAGAAGAAGAGTACGCGAGGCCAAAGAAGACATCGAGAGAGGAACGATGGCCGAACGGAAAGAAACACACGACATTGCCGAAACCTCCCAAGGAGGTCACGCGGAACACAATATACTAAGGCAGGTGATGCAGAAAAAAATCCCAATACAATTGGGAGACCTCATTGCAGCCATGCCACAATTAAGAACGACCTTGCTTAACATGGTACCATCTCCTAACATGCGGAGGGTGACCGAGATGAAGGCAAACCCTCTCGGGAAGGGAAATTCTGCTGAGGACCCGATGCTGTTGGCACTCAACATAGGAAGGCATCCTGCAGTAGTGGAGATGGGAATTCTTGGCACAATACTTACGGACACTATCATCGACGGAGGATCGCGTGTCAATGTTCTACCCGAAGAGACATGGAGGAAACTCGGGCGACCGACATTGTGGCTGCCAACCTTCCAATTGGTAGGAGTAGACCAGCATGGGATCAAACCCATAGGTACATTAATGGCACAAAGGGTAAGGATCCCAAAGAACTTAAATATTCAATGATATTGGGGTTGTCAAATACATTAGTAGCATAACAGAGGTGTAAATCTGATTTATATCATTGAAGACTTGGATTTGATCATGTATACATTGTAAATTGAGTGAAAGATGTAGATGACAATCCATAGCGGTAACAAACATTAATTTTAAGCTCTATGTCAGTTGTGTTCAGTACTAAATTGCATTTGATAACACATTTAAAAATATAAATTCTTGCTGGTAAATTATACATTGAAATATCCAAGTTCATTACAGATCAGTTGGCATCAGAATATGTTTTCCTTCCCACTTTTGTTAGGGTGTCATGAATAGTTTAGAGTGGCACATATATTAGTTCTTTTATTTTATACTTAATAATGGGTTTCAAGCTATTTGGTTACACTGCTTAACCATTGGCAAAGCTTTGAAGTAGAAGCGTATTGAAGGTTGTAATCAACAAATTCAAGCAAAATATTGAGAGGTGAGAAAGAGGGACAACATAAAAAATAGATAGTCAATAGTTGATAGTTTGATCAACCACGAAGATTTCCTGATTGATAACATGGAGGAGTTGTAGTGAGAGCTATTAATAAAAGAAGAGTTGTTGGCAAAGCTCCAAGAAGATGATGATGAGGGAAGTGGAGACTAGTCTACCCAGAAAGAGACCAGCCTCTACCAAAGCTACAAAAACCATGATTGAGGTAAGATAAACACTTCCCATATTCTTTAATAATGTAGCATTGAGCGACTCCTTTGATATTTTTGAAAACCGTACTAAGGGATTTGGATCAAGGGTCTTGTTGAAGATGGGTTATGATGGCAAAGGTCTTGGTAATAATCATTAAGGAATGAGAAACTCCATAGAGGCTGAGGAAAAATGACAATAGGTAGGATTGGAGTATTTCGGTGGTAAAGAAGCGATGACAGTCTATTTCAACACAGTTGAAACAAGGCAGCCTTAAAGAGGACTCCAAGATACAATCTGAACAAAATATGCCCAAAGAAGGTAATGGTATTGCTAACATCCTTTTTTTGAAATCTCATGAAGAATGTAAGGAATGTTCAAACAATGGACATTTTGCTAATGAACAGGAACGTAGCTATGCACTCATCTCAAAATGCCAAAAAAACATCGAAGATAGCCATCCATTCGTGGCAGTGAGTGTCACACTTGATGGCAAGACACTGAAGATAGTCATCCATTCAAGATGGCGCTTGCCCATGCACAAGTAGGTAATGCTGTGCAACTATCCTTCTTTAATGTTGGGGACTTAGAGCCATATTTAAGAGCCATAGTGGTACAATGTTGCATGCATTCCTGTAAATCTATCATTCAATATACGGGTTGCTAGATCACAGTATCCTTTTCGCCTGTCGAGTTTATGAGGGATATAGGATACCCTCGAGGGGAGCTTTCGCTGCCAAGCCGAGTGGGGAGATGATGTGGTAGTACAAGGAGGCACTCTTGAAGAGAGTATGTCACGTTGATCTCACCAAGGGAGAGTAGGATAGCATATGGAGCACTAGTAATAGTAGGGGGCTTGAGAAGAGTTAGTGGCGATGCGTGTTAAATTGGATTAAAAACAAACTCACGGGTGTGAGCAAGGCATTAGACATTGCGGTCTGGATAGATCTCATGTTGTCTCACCATTGGTAAAGTATACAATTTGGTAGGCTTACTCTCTGAGAGGACGAGAGAATTCTTGTGTTTGACCACAAGGCTTTCTATATGACGTAACACGTGATTGGTCTCTTCCTCGAGATGGTTTATAGTAAGTTACCCCTCGACAAATGGGGAAGATTGTAGCTGGTTGGCCAACTCGACACTTCCTAGCCATTTGTATTTTATTGGGCGAACCTTGGTGCGCGATCTAGTGGCTGGGAGCCCACATAATCTACCAAAAAGAAAAGTAAGCAAAGGGATGACTCTGAGAGCGGTTAGGAGGGTGAGGCAATTGAGGATACTACCATAGCATCTTTGGCTACAACTCCCATACTCGGAGTAGTTGTACCCATAGTGGAAATACTCGTACTGGGCAACTTTTCGCCAAGGCCTAGAAAAAAACTTGGCAAAAACTCGTCAACTTAAAAAATTGCTTAAATTTAATTAGAAATGCATTTTTTTTTGCAAAATTGAATGAGGAGATGCATCTAGCGAGTCAGTAAATGAGTAAACAAAATAAATAAGCTGAGTGTAGATATATTTAAATGCAAATTGGGTACAAAATGGCATCTTCATGTGGAAGGCCAATGGGTGGTAACTTGATGGTTTGAAGCAAAATTTTATAGCAAATTGCCTTTGTATAACTCTAAGTAAATACAACATCAAAACAATTTACATCTTCGTCTTCCCATCTCTGGTAAAAACTAGGGGAGAGATAAAGTGTCTAGTCTTAGGAGTCCACTGTGGTTGTGTCTCCTCGCTTGGCACAACTAGTTGTGGCTCGACCTCCATCCTGGAAAAAATGGTGTTGAATCTTGTTCATTAGACTCTAAAGCAATTTAGAGTATTTAGGAAATGCCACTATTGAGTTTCTACAAACTTGGATGCAACAAAAAGGAGATAAAACAATGTTCCACCGCCTGTCAGGGACAGGGGGACGAGGAGACATCAGGGATAGCTGGAACCTAGTAAAGTGGGTATAAAAACATCAACTTAATTCGATGTGATTTCACCATCAATTTTTTCGTTTGCTATTAAATTCGAAAGCGGGGGTTTGGGGGTGGCAACCCCTAGTGGGGTCAAGGGGCAATGCGCTTTGCGGGGTCCCAGGGCAACGCCCTAGGCATGCTCCTCGTCGCGATATATGCACGCTCCCTTTCGCTATATTGGGCGCACTCAATGATGAATTTTGAATGAATTCACCCTCCAGGAAATGTTGGGTTTTTTGTCCAACCTTCCAACCTCCAGGGAGTTTTCGTTCCTAGAAGTCTGATCTGCTGTTGAAACTCTTCCTCAGAGCCCAATTCCGAATTGCTGTTGTGACAATGAATGCTTGAATTATGAAATGAGGCCTCCAAATGTTATTTTATTCTCTCAAACCCTAATTAGCCCTTTAGGGTTTTCTTTTATTCAACATAAGTTTATTTTTAATTTATCCTCTCTCTCCTAGAGAACTCGACCCCCTTAAGGGTCTTATTCAACACTAGGCAAATGAACATCTTTTAAAATAACCTTATATCTCCTAGGGATGTGTGACATGGGGCCCATTCAATAATATTATATTATATTATAAAGTGATCTAATTAAATCACTTTATTTTTATTTAGATTAAAACATTAGGCAATAACTTGATTATTTAAAATTTATTCTTGGATCCATCACTTGAACTCCAATTTGAAAACTGAGCGCTACTACCAATCGAAGGGTGATGTCTAAATATAGAAGGGATACTGCTAGTCCCCTCCTAAAACTAGGGCCCCTTCCTACAATTTTAGAAATTGTCTCAAACTATTCGAAATGATTCACAATGCCTCCCGAACCATCTTCCAGTCTCCTAAAAAGTAGGGGTCCTCTTAAAAAATAAGAGACTACATCTACATATTTGGAAAGGTTCGTAAAGCCCCTTGCAAGGCTCCACTAACCCTGGTTGGGTCCCCTATCCGCTTTGTTGACCTACGGGAACCTTGATAGAAGGCCAAGCCCTGTTGAAGATTGGATTGCCTAAGGAAGGGACATTACAATCCTCCCTTCCCGGGATTTCTTGCCCACAAGCAACTGCAAAGCTAGATGTCGAAGTATCATCTCTCCTTCCCATGTGGCATCCTCCAAAGGCAAGTCTCTCCATTGTACCAAATACTTTTTGATTACTCTACTCTGCAACCTCCTCTCCCTCATATCCAGAATCTCTATAGTTATCAAAACCAACCGGCCCTTCTCATTCAATAAAGGAAAATTAGGTGAGGAAACAACATACTGTCTCAAAGCCTTCCTCAAGCAAGACACATGAAAGACTTTATGTATCTTACTCTTGGAAGGTAACTCAAGCTCATATGCTACCTCTCCAATCCTCCTCATTACTTTGTATGGACCTTTAAATGGAGGCTTGAGTTTCTCAGCCCCACTCCTCTTCAGTGTACTTTGTCTGTAAGGCTGTAGGTGCAAGACAACCATGTCTCCAACCTCAAATGTTCTTTCAATCTGATGCGAATCCGCATACATCTTCTGCCGACTTTGTGCATGTTATCCTTAAGTGCCTTAAGGATATCTTGACTTTCCTGTAGCCAATCCCGAGCTCTTAGCGCTCTGCTATCACCCAACGCCAAGTCCACAAAAGATAAAACGTCATATCCATACAACACACAGAAGGGAGTCATACCAATAGACGTGTGGTACGTAGTTATAACAATACTGCGTAAATACAACCAACATACCTATGTCTTTTGCTGACCTAAAACACAGGGACACAAATAACCGTTGACCCATTTATTAACTATCTCCGCTTGACCATTTGCTTGAAGGTGGTAATTGGTGCTACGGGTCAACTCTGTACTGGCTAATCGAAATAGCTCTTGCCAAAAGATGCTCATAAACCTGCTATCCCGGTCATTGACAAAGGTCCTGGGGAGTCCATGGAGTCTAAACACCTCACGAAAGAATAGCTATGCTACCTGAGATGTTGTAAAAGCAGCTGCAATAGAGAAGAAGTGTGCAAACTTCATCAATCTATCCACAATCACATAGATGCAATCCTTCCCTTGAACTCTCAGAAGACCAGTAATGAAGTCTATCGATATACTCGCCCACTTCTGCTATGGAATAGGCAATCACTGCAGAAGACCTGCTGGAAAAGTAAGCTCTGACTTGTTCTGCTGACAAGTCACACACGCACATGGCGCAAAACATCATCCTTGAGACCTTTCCATGAGAATCTCTATCTAACTTACGTGTATGTCTTGAAATACCCCGAATGTCCTGCAAGTGGTATATCATGGATGGTGCGCAAGATCTTCTCCTTCAGTTTTGGTCCAGGTACCAAATAAATCCTGTTCTTATAATTGATAACATCAACTAGCACCTATGTATCTGTCATCTTGAATCTGACCATCCATAATCTCACATGCAAACTGATTCTTGGAATACTTAACTAAAAGTTGAGACTTCCACTTTGCTGAAATCTCACTCATAGAGCAAAGTGTAGCAACTGTAGGCCTCCTGGAAAGTGCATCAACAACAACATTCTTTTCCCCCTTGACATACTCAATGCCAAAATCATATGCCTGTATTTTTCTGACCCATTTCTGTTGGCACTTATTAAGCTCTTTTTGCTCCAAAAACTATTTCAAACAGTTGTGGTCGGTTCTCACCACAAACTTCCCACCTACCAAGTACTGAGGAAACTTCACCAAAGCATGCATAATGGCGAGCATCTCCATGTCATAGGTGGAATACAGTCTCTCGTTATCCCTCAACTCCCTACTCTTGTAGGGAATCGGATGGCGATTTTGCACAAGGACCGCTCCAATACCCTCTTCGGATGTATCACACTCTAACACAAAGGATTGAGAGAAATTTGAAATAGCCAAAATTGGACAAGTGCTCATGAGCTGCTTGAGCCTATCAAATACAACCTGTGCCTCATCTGTACATTTGAAAGCGCCCTTCCGTGTGAGATCTGTCAAAGGAGCTGCAAGCTGTGAATACCGCTTTACGAACCTCCTGTAGTATTCACATAATCCCACGAAACCTCGCAAGTCTGAATTGTTCCAAGGTGGTGGCCAATCAAGTATAGCCTTAATTTAATCTTGATAAACTTTGAGCCCATCGATACTAATTACATGCCCAAGTAAAAGATCTTTGCATTTGGACATCTTGGCACATAAAGACTGTCCCTCCATAATGTCGAGTACCTCATCTAGATGCCTCACGTGCTCCTCTCAAGTCCTGCTATATATCAATATATCATTGAAGAACACAAGCACATACTTACGTGACTAATTAAATATACGGTTCATGCATGATTAAAAGGTAGCAGGTGCGTTAATAAGACCAAATAGCATCACCTAGAAATCATAGTGCCCGTAATGACATTTGAATGTTGTCTTATGTATGTCCTCATCACAAACACGAATCTTATGGTACCTCGATCTAAGATCAATCTTCGAGAAGTACACTGAACCAAGGAGCTCATCCAATAACTCATTTATGCACGGATTAGGATACCTGTTCTTAAGTGAGCTCACAGATAGTCTTCTCTATCTCATCCTTAAATTTCTTAGGGTGACGATAGGGAGTGGTAATTACATGCTCAAAACCACGACCTCGAGGTACCACAGGAGGAATAACACTAAATACAAGACTATTCTTGTCCAATATTGTCTGGACATCTATATGAAATGGCTGTTCAACATCAGAAGTAGGTGACTTGGATGAAATGAAACACTGTGTAACTCGAGCAACATCTCCATGTCTAAAGATAGACTCCATCCTACGTGCTGAAACCACCATAGGTCTTGCATCAAAAAGAACCTTCACGACAATGTTCTTAACATCCACCATGAACTCTAATTCATCCTCTTGAAATCCTGTACGTATCTGCAAACTGGCTGAAACCACTGGATGCCCAAATACTGTATCAATCTCACAAAGACCAACATAGAAATCATCAGTCAAGGTGTAACCGCCCCTTTGTATGCTAAGCTATGGTACTCTCCTGGAGCACTGCATAGTGAAACCTTATGCAATTGTCACATTAAAACCAAAGAAGTCCTCTGCTTGTAACCTAGGCCTAGCAACTAATACCTCATCTATGAAATTGTGTGTAGCACCACTGTCTGCAAGGCAAGTCACCCACTGCCCCTTAATCACCCCTTTCAGTCGAAAGGGATGATATTTGGGAACCTCTAAAAGGGTGGCAATAGTACCATTGGATGTATTCAATGCATCACCATCTCCAAGCGCCACCTACAAAGTCTCCTTCTCACCCTCAACATTGTTGCCTTCCGAACTTGTGTCTTGTATCTGCTCATCATCCACATCAGAAACAACCTTTATAAGATGCATCTTGCCTTTCCCAAGGCTTTGTTGTTCAGGCTCCCAAGGCTCCTTATACGAGAAGTAAAGCTTCCTCCTCAACTTTATGTGTTTCCTGATCCATCCTGGGAGGAAGTGGCACACTTTTGCACTGTGTAGTAGACCTTTGAAATGGTTTGGAGCTTTTGGAAAACTTCTTATCCTGCTAATAAGAAGTAGGTAGTGGCAAGGTATCAAGGTCTAAGGTTGTCTGAATAGCTTCCTGCAAAGTCCTAGGCTTTAGAGCCCTGACCAAATCCCATTACCTGTCATGTAAGCCCTCAATGAACAACATCACTACACGTGATATCCCAACATTCTAAAAATTAAATAAGTTTGGCAAGGAGTAGACATGCCTTGTCTCTTGTACATAATCTGCATTTTTTTTGTAACAAAGTATAAACGTGTGATGATTGATGGAGCTTGGCAATCACCATGACATCCATCCACCACGTAGGCAATATAACTATGATGTTATTTATAAGTGACCCTAAAAGATCTTTTGTAAATCCCACCATAGTACATTGGCTATATGATGGACCGATGGCTTGATGATCGGTTGTAGCAGCCATCATCTTGTAATCACCATCATAGTATGCATTTCATTTAGTAATCAAGCTGCGTATGCATATGCCATCACCCTGCATACTTCCATCCATGATATATCATGCCATTTGCATTTTGCTATATTCATATGCACTCAGTCATTTCACTGTCATGCCTATATACACGACAGTCACATAATATTATCATGCATACATGCATTCAGATTAATGTATCTGCATTCATAATCATCTTATTCATTCTCTGCCACATAATCATGCCATTGCATACATGTTGCTTAGCATCGCCCTTGCATATGATTACATCATATTAATATTGCATCATAATCACACTTACCATATTCTTCATAAATTGCATAACACTTGCGATTATCTTTACACAACATAACTAATTATAATGGCATGATTAGTATAGTAATTGGTAACCAACGAGTACCATAATAATCATCACATGATTATTATGGTTACGATTTAGATTAATAGGCATCTCTTCATATGCGCCTCTTCATCTCTTATTGCATATATATTATGAAGGTCGCATCATTTGATGTAGGATGATTTGGAGAATATATTATATTTTGTGCACTTTGAGGATCGCTCTATATTAGGGCATATTGCCTTGCATCAATCACTCAGTGCAAGCATATAAAGATCAGTCAGAAACGACATCACCATTGAAGCATATTATTATTGTCATATCAAAGATGACTTTAGCTTTATTTAGAGTATATAATTATTTTCATATCAGAGACGATTTGCATATTTGCTATTGCGACCTACATATTTGCACATTATTCATTGTATATCATACACAACAAAAGTTCCAGGTACTGAGATTCATCTCAGTCGTGCACGTATTTATCTGTATATCAGAAACATCATATATTTGTTATTCTGATTGTTATGCAATCATTGTCATTTTGTATCAGTGTGTGCATTTGGAATTAAGCATCATTTAAATAATCACTTAATTACCATCAATTGTTTACACATTCTTAGTATTACACATTGTCACTTGATCTACACCATTTGCACAATAACTGTACGTTGTCTTTCTTATTTTGGCAGTCTCACGCAAAGTGTCCCCATTCGCTACATTGTCAACATTGTACGAGAGGATGTCCTCTGGAGGCGTACTGTATTTTATTTTGTTGTTGATTTCCATAACTGCTTGGCGATACATTTTGCGTTTTTGATGGAGTGGACTCTCCCTGTGTGAAGAGTACTTGCGTAATTCTAGTCCTTAAATTATATGGACACTCCTTTATCGAATAACCCATCACGTGGCAAATCTCACAAAACATCATTTTCAGACAATTACCTTTTGTGTGCCCCTCAATTTCGCACTTAGTACACCATAGTTCATTACTTTCTTTATTGGTTCCTTTCTCGGTCTTCAATTTCTTCATCATTCTCATCATATCCCGCTGTAGGGCCTGGACTATTGTCGATTCATCATCACTACTACCCTCGATGTTCTTGTCATCATTCGTCTTCCCCTTCCCTCAGGAGGATGTCTTGTTATCACTCTCATTGTCGATCGCCGGATTGTAGGCATTGGCGTATGTGGATGGTTGTACCACTTGCATTTTTTTGGCAATGAGGGAATCAACCCCTCAATAAACCACCTCTTCTTTAACTCGTTGGCTAGCTTATTCTCCAACTTGGCTAGCAATTCCTTGAGCCTACGATTGTAAGTCCGTACATTCTCATTCTTCCCTTGTTTGGTATTATAAATTTCGGCGAAAATCTCATTGTCATCTCATAGCAGTTTAAACTCGGCCTCAAACGCCCCCTTGAGTGTGTTCCAAGAAGCCATGGATGAAGCATCTAGTTCCGTGAACCAATTGATGGTTGTACCTCGTAGCATTGCTGGAAATACTCTCAGCCAATAGTCCTTGTCAACCTGACCGTTTATTACCTAGATAGTCTTGCACAACTTTTGGTGCCTTGTAGGATCTTCTAATTTGTTCCTCGTGAACTTTGACAATTTATGCCAATCCACATTTGAGCTTGTTGGAGGAGTCGACATCTTTCTTGCCCGCTTGCTCCCTTGTGTGTTTGACCTAGGTGGACTGTTCCTACCGCTACATTTTGTTGCTTTCCTTGCACTCTCGGCCACATGTGTGTCCTCTACATCTCGACCTCCAGCTTCCCCAACACCTCAGGTACTTTCAGCCTTTTACTCGTTCTTATACTCCCTATGTCTGAGGGTCTTCAATTCGGATCCTTTACTTATGGGTTCTCCTAAGATGGATAGATTCTCAATGCCGTGCAATATGTCTGTTAGTTCAAGATTTCCTTCTTCGCACTCCTTGTCCAACGTTTATTGTATGGAAGGGCTCCGACTTGAGAATCGTTCAACTGTATTTTCCTCAAATGTTTCTTGTAATCTTCTTCATCGTTCTTTTTGTTCTAAAATCCTTAAAGATCGTTTGATCACTTGGTCTTGACCACCTTGTGGCCTCTTCTTGCCTTTTTTAGGATCCAAGGGCATGAATCATGCAATGCTGACTCAATTTCTTTTAAGGCAACATTCCAAATGTTTGCTGCTATACCTGGCAAATTACATGCATTAAATAGTAATACTGATGGCAGTTAGTACCAGATATAGGATTAAAATGTAACTTTATTCACTCATGAATTCATTACAGAGAAGAAGACCAGAGATGGTTGGCCAAGGATTACAATTCATTGGACTAAACACTATTCGTTTCTTGGTTGTACACAGCATATTTAAAGGACCCAAAGGTTGCCAAGAGAGACATAACCATCAACCATCCAACACTTACAACTACCTGAGAGTGACAACCAATGGACAATTAATTTATTGACTGCAATTAATACATTGACGGATAACCAATATTATCAAACATAATAATAGGCATTGTACACAGACTACATGGCTACTGTGGGAGCATTTGCTCAAGGTGAGCCATAGTTAGTTCAGGGTGTATAGGAGCAACTACCAGAGCCAACATATAGCAGTTTCAATTCCAGCTACAGTTGCACACTCGCTAGACACACCCTGGAATGTCAAGTTTGTTTTTTCTGAATTCGTCCATTCAGTGCACACCAATTTCTTCTTCTATGTATGTTCCATGTTACTGATTAGTTATTGTCAATGCCCAAATCTATCAGAGCAGTGGGGAAAAAATTCATCTGTTCATGTAACACTTTTTGGCCATGAATTTGTTTTGTGTACCAACATAAATGCTGCAATGTGTAGCATAAAAGTGGCTACAGAGAGGCCTGCATTATTATCATTGTTAAAATTATACAAGCATCCTCAAATAATAAATCACAAGCTTTACCTTTCAATGATAGGGATTGTTGTCCATAGTTATAAGGTTTGGACAGATCCGGCAAAGGTTTGGTCCTAATCTGAACATTTTGTGTCAGGGAAGGTTGTCTTGACAAAATTGCAAGCCTGATTTGTAACTTTTACCGATACAAAAAAAAGAGAATGAAAAGGAAAAAATGTGGAGAGGTCTAATTGCCTCTGTTGTTTTGGAGAAAAAATAAAAAATGAAGAGAAGAAGAGAAGATGTTGAGAGGCTTGAATACCCCCCATTTTTTTTCTAGTTCTTCTGCATTTGTAAACAAGTAAGAAAGAAAATAATAGGGCGTGTCTATATATTTATCTGTATTTAAACTTATATATTCTTTTTAGTGTTTTCCTACTTTTAGAAATATTTCAATAATCCTTGTGGACCTTGTAAGTATGGTTTTGGCTTTTTGTTTTACCATCAATGTTATGAAGGAACAGGCATAGAATTTTAAACAGATTGTAAACTGACTGATTTTGTTCAAACATGTGATATTGATCATAAAAACAGGTGTGCATGGTTTGCAATTCTAGACATGGTTTGTGGCGCTGTGTGAGATGTCCTGTAGCTGTGCATAAGGATTGCTCTCCATGGCCAGAGGCAATGGTTTTTTTGAGCGAGAGACCAGGGCCAGTAATCTGTTGGAGGCATCATGAAGATTGGAGGTTGGAGCACAAGGTTATATTTTTGTTTTCCTCCTATTTTTGTAATAGGCTATTTCAGAACCTTTTCCATTCTGTTATGAATTTTGTTTTACATTAGCTACGAAACCATATTGGACTTCTCTCTATTTTGTAATTAAATTGTCGTTTTTTCTTTCAATGTTTATTACATCTGAAAAATATAAAACACATAGAAGAATCATATGATATCTTTGTTCAAATTTTTGTTCCGTAATAAACTTGAATATGAATATTTTATGTTAGTTGCTTCTGTTTAAAGTTAAAAGAAAAATCTCTATAATTAGATTCTATCAAATGATTGTCTTTATGATAGTCACTAGTCAGCCATTGCTGTTCCTTCCTTAACATCTGCTCACATTTATTAAAGGGAGACTGCCCTCCAAGCAACATGCCTATCATTTACTGTACTGGTGTAGTGTATGGAAGAGTTAGACACAGAACACAAAAGCTGTTAAAAATATGGTTTTACTACTGTTACCTTTTTAACCCATACTTGACTTGCTGGTTTCATTGTTATTTTTATAATTATTCAAAGATGGCTTTGGGTCAGAGATATTTTTGAAAAGTAGGATGTGAGGGTACTAGAAGGTGCTACAATATGTTTTAAAAAAATGTACTATTGTACATAAAGGTCATAAAATAAAAATATTCCAGATTTGTAAAAAAATACAAATAATTGAAATAATATTCAAATTAGCGAACCCAGCTCTTGAATGGTCAGGTGACATAAAAAAACTAGCTGGTTCAGTAATTCTTATACGAGATCAAACAAAAAACCCTAGAACTCCGCAAGTTCATTGGAGAGAGAGTCTCGTAGTTACTATGTTTATTTTATCGTTTTCCTTTCATCATATTTTAAAGTTTGAGTGGAGATGCATTAAACACTCGTGTTCATGTCCTGTACATGTGGCACATCATGGGGATACATCCCTGGGCGTGGTGTGGTTCAGAGTTTCACTAGATGTCCAAAACGTAGTGTTACCACAAGTTTCCAGGATGGTAGGGGACAGGGGGATGAGTTTCTGGGATGGCAAAGGGGACAGCTATATAAAATATAGGGAAAAATTAAAATATATAGGGAAATTTGCATATATACAATAAATTCATATGAAAATATGGATAAAGCATGCCATTTAAACATCATAGACCCTTAAGATACAAAATTTCATTGTTTCAATACCAAATAGTCAATTGATTCAATACTCAATATGCATTCATTTTTTGGAATTCATTGTCAATATGCATGTGGTATTAAAAAAATAACATGCAAAATGCCCAAAGGCTAAAGTGCTACCATATAGTTTCATGCTCAATATAAAAATCAAAATACAGAAAAACAAAGCACACTGTTGCTCCTATCCTGCATCTGCCAACATTGCATCAAAATCAGAGTCGTATGACTCATTGCCACTGTCATGCTCCACTGCAAGTGCATCTTCATCCAATGAACCCCAACCATTCCCGATGATGTCTCCTCCCCATCAATCTGGGCCACATTTTCAACATCAACATCCCACCATAAAGCTGAAGTCTGCCTATACTCTGGAGTCTGACGATTTTGAAGTCGAAGAGCACTATGCATGACCACTAGCTTCTCCGCTCGTCTAGAGTTAAGTCTATTCCTCTTAAGGGAGTGGATAAAGGCATATGTGGACTGATTCCTCGCTACAACAGAGGAACTAGCAACATGTGCAAGGGGGCGAGAGGCAAGCACCTTCAACTTTGGGTATCCCTCCCATGCCATGTCCACCATGCAATAGGATTTCTCTGTGCCAACATGACTCTATCTACCCTCGCCTGTGGTTTACTCAATGTTGGGCCATGAAGTTTTGTAAAGTCAGGGAATTGTGTGCGAAGTATGGAAGCCTTCTCCTGTGGAAACATCTTATCAATGGCTTGTGTGAACCCATATAATACCTTTGGATCATCACATGGAGGTGCCCTTCCATCCATTTTTGCATACCATTTGGGATTTAGAGCGTAGGCTGCCATATGAAGCGGGGTATTCATTATGTTCCACCTCCACATCACAATGGGCCTAATATGGTGCTCATATAACTCCAAAGTAGGATCCAAAATTGTTTTCTTTATCTTCCCAAGCATATTGTCAAATGTCTCGTATATCTCTCCAAGACTAGGAGAGTTTGTATCGACATTTCTAATGACATCTACGATGGGTGAGATGACAAAGCAAACATATCTGCAAAACGCAAACAAAAAGTTCGAAAGAATTATAAATTTAATATGAAAATCAACAATCTAATATTTAATTTTAAATAAAATCAGCAACTTATTAGTTATTACCCTATTGTGCCCCACTAATTGTCATCAAAGATTTTTTGCTTGATTGATTTTCCTCCAGGAGAGCTAGAATTAGACCATCGGGTCTACTCTGGATTCACCACCATCAATTGTAGAGGCTCATGCACCTCAAGCATCCTCTCCATCAAGATGAAGTAAGTGACATATCTATAATAATAATATCAATATGTATAATAATAAGGCTCAATGAAATTGGAATAGTGAATATCAAGATTCAATACACATGTAAGTTACAAAATTCTAGTTTCCTAATGTAAAGAGTCTGCCTGGCTCTAACACTGAATTTACTTGCAAATAATATATATTCTTTTGAATTGTGTCGATATTTGAAATTTACTTGGTATTTTCAAAACACATGTTTATAAATTTCCAACAAATATCAAAACTTAAATGACAATGTGTAGAATAGAGTCATAGACAAATTTCAATACAACATTTCAGTTTCAGGTATTGTTTTGAAATACATATAATGCTCAAGGAAATTCTGTCACAGCAATCTTATTTAAATTATGAACCTCGAAATCTATCATGCTGCTGGCCGTTAATCCTCTCATAAATAAATCACAGCTCCTTGCAATGAAATCCTTCCATATTACAAACCCCAGATAAATGCGGCCACTCAATACTAAGTGATGTCCTCTGTTTGAAACTGCAGCAAGCCACATTCCAAATCGTAGTCTTTAATAGCATCCTATGCTGGCCGCAGCTAGTAGAAATGATGGCGGCTGCTTTTATGGAGACTCCCACGCTGAATCAGACATTTTATCCCTCCAAAACGCCTCCCATTTCACTCTTGCTGTAGCTATTAACAATCATTCCAATCCTTTCTCTTTAATCCAAACACTCGGCTTCTAGTGTCTAGCCGCAAGCAATCACAATTCACCAACAATGGCTGCTGATTCAAAGTGTCATAAACATGCAATAAATTCACATTCTTTGCAGTTCATTTTTCCTCCAAAACTCTTAGACAAGACTTCACAATTTTAAAGAACAAGTTTCAATGAAATGAGTAGCATGAATCATCATTTCGATTTCTCCTTAATGTCTTTTATATTCTCCAAAGAGAAATCGAACCCTGGCTTCTTCAACACACTCTGCATAACTTAAAAATACTTATTGCTTTAAAACATTTGAAACTTGCATATCCTTTTGAAATATGATACTCCATTATATTTTCCCTCTTTTAATGACATAACATTTAAATATAAAGTCATTATGATTCATTAATGTCTTGACTTTATAAAATAAAGCTCATATAATAATTAATTAAATGAACTTAATTAATTATGGTCACCACAACAATAAACTCCTCTAGTCAGCTTTGCCAAGCCTATCACTAGGACACCCTGCTCCAAATAGACACTGCCAAAAAAGGGACTTGCTATAAATAGGAAGTCCCTCAAACTGGAAGCTCTACAAATGTTTTCCATACTCCATTGATCCCATTGCTCTGGCGCCCTGCTAAAAGTAGATCCATGACTATCCCAAAATAAACACTTACTATAAATAGTAAGTCTGTCAATCTGACTCAAACGAAGAGCAATCCCGACATCACAAACGTCCAGAGTGGAAACTGACCACTGGCTCTGCGAACCCCCTCTATTATCCTGATTAGCCTACGAAGGTCCAAATATAGGCAAATCCCTCAAACTCCAATGCGCATAAAAACGGGGACATTATAGTCCTCCCTTCTTGAAATTGCTTGTCCCCAAGCAATCTCAGAAAACAAAACACATAAGTCCCCCTGGATCCCAAGGATAGAATGGAGTAATGTCCCTGCGATCACCTGCAAACTCTCGTGGTGAAATCACCATCCACTGAGCTAACTGGGATACACTGTCGACATGCCAACCATAGTGATCCACACAATCTGTAGTGCTAAATCTGACACTACCTGGATCCCAGTAGAGATGAAATTCACAACCATCCATAACAACGAAGAACGGATATCCAACACCATCTGAAAGATGAGAACTCTGTGCACAACCTAGCAATTTGCTCTGTGTATGAAGCCCACCTGTGCAACAGGGACAAATACTCCCATAACCTAGATATCCACCCTCTGCAAAATCATCATGGATGTGCTGACCCTCTAAGTAACCTCCTGCTAACTTGTAGTAACAATCCCTATCAACTGTAGATGGAGAAAACCCATGCCATAAAGAATGATAAAACCCTGGAGCCAAACCACACCGACATGCAACCAAGTCCTCAACCGATGGGTCAAATGAGAAATGATGAGCGCTCCTCATTGTGTAATCATGGTGAAAAGCTCCAATCCTTGTCAGAGGCTCATCAAAATCAAACCGAGAATCAAGAGATGGCTTCAAACTCACTCCGAATAACTGGTTGGGCAAGATCCTTGGTAACCCTTCCAGCAAACCCAACCACAAAATTCTTGTGAGGAAGCATTGTAGTCAAAGTATCTACGATCTTTCCCACCAAAAGTTGAATAATGTGAGAACCCTGGATGAGTGTACCCTCAGAAGCCCCGAAAGGTCCCCCCTGTAAAACCAGACTCTCAAGCAAGTACACCATAAACGATTCCGTGTAGTAGGAATTATAAGAAGCAACATCGACCTGTTCCCCTGCAATCCACAACTGATCCCTCGGAAACTGTGGCACTACCAACTGCCTATCGCCGTCAGCTGTATGAGTTGAAGGAATAGATTTGCTTCCGATAGAAGGAAACAAATCATCATGAGAGCTCATCTTCAAACCAGATGATACCTTATCTATGTCCTGGGAATCAAAGGGAGTAGTGTTAGAAACTGACACACAACTCTCTAACCAATCCACTCTTGCTACCTCAAGACTCTCAACAACTTGCTTCGTATCATCTATCATCATACTAACAACTGGAGGACCTGGAACCACAAGACTCTCTCTGCAGTCCTCCACTGAAGCACTCACCTCCTCTGTGTCTACTGCACCTGTACCAAGGATGGATGTAACTGTGTCCCCAACACATCCATCACTACCAACTGTGGAAGCTGACTCACCACCAACCACTACTATATGTAGTTGAACTGGATCTATGGTTGGCATGGACTGAATCCGTTCCAACTCCGTAGTCACCTCCCCCAACTGTAACTGCAACTCCTGAAGAGCCAACTGGGTGCTCTCTAACACCCTAGCAGTTGCCTGAAGCTCATGGGTGAGTTCAACTACCTCCTCCTTTCTCCCTATCAACGCCTCATAATAGGTACTCCCCCACACAAGCAGGTGCTCCCTGTCAGCTATCAAGTGTACATAGCTCTGCCTCAAAATCCTAGTAGCCTCTCGAAGCGAATATATCTGTTTTAGGGAAAGGTAGCTACCACTGTGCTCATCTGTCATAGGAGCATCCCAACCGTAAACAACTAACATCTGTCGGATAGCATCATAATTCCCAAGAGAGGAAGAAATATTTCTATCGCTCACCCTCAGGTGTCCGGACACAAAATGTCTCTGCATGTCCTGACTCTCCCGTACATTCTCAGTCTCACTGATTGCACTGTGGTAGGAAACTGTATCTAGCCAACTCACCTCATGTGCGCTAACAACCTCGCACATGTCCACCAACGAGGCATCACTAGTGGGTACCTCTACAAATATCTCATCTGAAGAAGTGGAAGCCCTTGTTGCAACAAACTCCTGCCACTCATCTACTTCCTTATCCTCATCCGTGAGTCGCTGTAAAAGAGGATCCTAGGACCCATCACCCTCTGATGACAACTTTGAGTTAACTCTGAATGTTTGATATAAGAAACCAGACTCACTGCAGCACACATGATCCTCCTACCCAACATCAGAGGTATCCACTATGCTAGTATCAACATCATTTGACTGGGACCCCTCTGCTAACTTTGGTTGCATATATGACTCAATGTCATCTTGTGAATCATCAATACTGTGGCATGACTCTATATCACTTGACTCCTCTGTAACACTCCACTCCTGAGGGTCATCACTGGGTAAGTCCATGCTCACATCCTCAATACAGGAAAAGACTGTTGTCTCTTGCACTAACTCCACACTACGACTGCTGCCATAAAAATTAGAGTTGTTAGAGCTCATGTACTCCTCGCAGCCCTAAAAAATAACACCATCATCTAAGGTGTCAGAATCCCTAGTGGTATCAACAACATCCTCCACTCACACAATCCACGACATCATCGACAGGCTCACATAAAGGACTTCTGTCCTGAAAATCAGATCCTGTACCACTGGTACTACTACTAACTGATGTAAAACTGCCATCAATGGTAGTGAACATGTCATTGGCCTCTTCCGTGTCACTAACTCTGGTAGGCTAGAGATGTTGTGACTCAATACCACTATCTGTCAACAAGACATGCACATCCACACGTCCTTGTAAAAAATCTCCACCCTCAGGGGTGCTAATAGGACTAGTGCTTGATCCACTAAGTACAGGAACATCTCCACCATAATCAATAGCTGTTGGAAATTCATTATGGAGATTTCTGGATGTCTCACCTATAAAAGTCTCACGTCTCTCCTCATCTTTTTTCTCTGAAGAGGACCTATTGAACAAAGAAACCAAGTAATTTGTTCCTTTTATTGACAGTTGCCGTATTTGAAAGTTTTGCATTAAGTCTTTCCTGGGTTTGCCTTAGTTTCTCCTTGTTTTTCATCATGGCATTTGTCTGTTGCCTGAGATTAGACATATTGTCTAACTGGTTTCCATGTTTTCTTGATTTCCTGTGTCTGCCCATGACTGAAATAATAACAAGAGTGCTGATCACTCAAGTCAAACAATTAAGCTTAATGAGTTCCACCCCAACAGGATGGCAGGAAACCGCTCTGATACCACTGTAAAGAGCTTGCACGGCTCTAACACTGAATTTACTTGCAAATAATATATATTGTTTTGAATTGTGTCAATATTTGAAATTTACTTGGTATTTTCAAAACAAATGTTTATAATTTTCCAACAAATATCAAAATTTAAATGGCAATGCATAAAATAGACAAATTTTGATACAACATTTCACTTTCAATTATTGTTATGAAATGCATATATTGCTCAAGGAAATACTGTCACAACAATCTTATTTAAATTATGAACTGGGAAATCAATCATGCTGTTGGCCGTTAATCCTCTCATATATAAATCGCAGCTCCTTGCAATGAAATCCTTCCATATTGCAAACCCCAAATAAATGCGGCCACTCAATACTAAGTGATGTCCTCTGTTTGAAACTGCAACAAGCCACATTCCAAATCGTAGTCTTTAATAACATCCAATGCTGGCCGCAGCTAGTAGAAATGATGGCGGCTGCTTGTATGGAGACTCCCACACTGAATCAGACATTGTATCCCTCCAAAATGCCTCCCAATTCACCCTTGCTGTAGCTATTAACAATCATTCCAATCCTTTCTCCTTAATCCAAACACTCGGCTTCTAGTGTCTAGTTGCAACCACACACAACTCACCGACAATGGCTGTTGATTCAAAGTGTCATAAACATGCAAGAAATTCACATTCTTTGCAGTTCGTTTTTGTAATGTCCCCGTTTTTAGGTAGATGGGATTAGCTTATTTCTGTGATCCTCGTAGGCTAATCGGGATGTTGGAGGGGGTCATGTGGCAAAGCCATTGGTTAGTTTCCACTCTGGATGTTCTGTGATGTCGGGATTGCTCTTCATTTGAGTCAGATTGACACACTTACTATTTATAGTAAGTGTTTATTTTGGGTGATCATCATGATTACTATTTTTAGAAGGGCGCTTGAGCATTGGTATCAGTGGAGTTGTGGATTCATTCGCAGAGTTTCCAGTTTGAGGGACATACTATTTACAGTAAGTCCTTTTTTGACAGTGTCTATTTGGGGCAGGGTGCCCTGGTGATAGACTTGGCAGAGCATTTGTACTGACTTGAGGAGTTTATTGTTGTGGTGACGATAATTAATTAAGTTCACTTAATTAATCATTATATGAACTTATTTTATAATGTCAAGTCATTAATTAAATATAACGACTTTATATCTAATGCTTTGTCTTTAATGATGAGGGAAAATATAATGAAGTATTATACTTCAATGATAGATATGCAAGTCTAATGTTTTAATGGCATAATCATTTAAGTTATGCAAAGTGTGAAAGAAAAGCTGAAAAGCTCGATTTGTCTTTGGAGATTATAAAATACTTGGAGGTGAAAAACGAATTCATTCATTATGCATTCATTCATTCATGTTTTTGGTCTTCGATTTTTGGGAGAAGTTTTGGAGAGAAGGGTTTGAAGAATTCATCTAGGTAGGAAACGTAGTTTCTCCTGCAAGTTTGTGAGACACTTTGAATCAGCGAATGGATGCTGATGAATTGTGTAAATTTCAGCGCTGTGGAGTATTGATAGACATTTGGGGTTTGACGCCAAAGGAAAGATATAGTCTGCAATATTCTTAGTGGACAATTGTGCTGTGAAAGGTTTGTAGTTCGGCTTATGGACGACGTTGACTCTCCTTGCTAGCGGCCACCATTTCCTATCAGCCGCTACCATTGTTCTATCAGCTGCCATCATTCTTATCAGCTGCAGCCAGAGTTGGAGGAGTAATAAAAAATCAGGTTCATAACAATGAATTGTTTGCTTGGTCTCTTTTTCATGAAAGTTGAATATTTGTAAATTCGTTTTAAATCAGAATGTTTAGAGATGGTGTTGATAATTTGTAATTGGGGTTTTGAATTTAAATAAAATAGAATGCCTTGAAATTTGATACATGAATGGTTATTTGTATTTAAACGGAATTGAGCTGTTAAAGAATATTTGTGATATTATTGTTCTTACCTAGCAAACTATGTTAAAAGTTTATATCATATTACAATTCCAAAACAAATTAAACTTTTGCAGGCAAATTCAGAGATGCCAGACAGGCTCTTTACAGTGGTATCAAAGTGGTTTCTTGCCATCCTGTTGGGGTGTAATTTATTGGGCTTAATTGTTTGACTCGAGTGATCAACACTTTAGTTATTATTGCAGTCATGGACAGACATGATATCTAGGAAACATGGAAACCAGTTAGACAATATTTCTATTCTTAGACAACAGACATATGTCATGATGAAAAACATGGAGAAGCTGAGGCAAACTCACGAAAGACTTAATGCAAAAATTTTAGTTCCGACAACTTTCGATAAAGTGATAAATTATTTGGTTTCCTTGTTCAATAGGTCCTCTTCACAGGGAAGATATGAGGAGAGACGTGAATTTTTTATAGGTGAGACATCCAGAGATCTCCATGATGAGTTTTCAGCAGCCGCTGATTTTGTTGGAGATGTTCCCGTTCTTAGTGGATCAACGACTAGTCTTATTTGCACATTTGAGGGGGGAGGTGCTTTACACGGACACGTGGATGTGCCTGTCTTGTTGACAAATAGTGGTACGAAGTTTCAACATCATTAACCTACCAGAGTTAGTGTCACAGATCAAGTTGATGACATGTTCACTACCCTTGATGGCAACGTTTCATCAGTTGGTAGTAGTAGTGATACATGGTTTATTTTTCAGGACAACAGTCCTTTATGTGAGCCTGTTGGTTATACCGTAGATAGTGTGAGAGTGGAGGATGTTGTTGATACTACGTTGGATTCCGACACTACAAATGATTGGGTTGCCTTTGAGGACTGTGAGGAGTATTTGAGCTCTGACAACTCTGACGTTTATGCCAGCAGTCGCAGTGTGGAGTTAGTACGAGAGACAACAATTTTTTTCTGTATTGCGGAGGTGAGCATGGAGTCACCCTGTGATGACACTCAAGAGTGGAGTGTTAGAGATGAGTCAGGTGACATAAGTTCATGCCACAATATTGGTGATTCACATGATGATTTTGAGTCATGTCTGCAGCTAGATATAACAGAGGGGTCTCAGATTGACTATGTTGATACTAGCATTGTGGATACCTCTGATGTTAGGTATGATGATGATGTGTGCTGAAGTGAGTTTGATTTACCATTTCAAACTTTGGGAGTTGACTCAATGTTATCATTGGATGGTGATGGGTCCCAGGATCCTTTTTTACAGGGACTCACAGATGATGATGGGGATGCATATGAGTGGTGGGAGTTTGTTTCAGCCAGGGCTTCCACTCCTTCAGATCAGATTACTTCTTGGGTGACTCATGAGGATGACTCTACCTGTAGTGAGTCATGCTTGATTTATCAGACCTTGGGGGAGGACTCTGAGTTCTTAGTGAGTGAGGATGGTTTCCAGGATCTGGATTGTCATGTGGTTACAGAGGATGAGGTAGCCAAGGATTGTGATGAGTCAGATTTAGCAACAACTTGCTCGAGGGTAGACGAGGTTGAGTCCGATGTCAGTACTCAATTTGTAGATGTGTGCTCGGATGACAGTACACATAGATACAATGATCTGAGGGGAGTTTGTTGGATACAACTTCCTTCCATGGTGTGGACAGTGTTGTTGAGATTGTACATATGAGGCTCGTTGTGCAAAGTCATCATGTGACTAGCCATTTGAGAGTTGGTGAGAGAGACATTACTTCTCTCGAGCATATCGATGCCGCTTGTCAGCTGCTGACTGTTTATTGTTGGGGTGCTCCTATGACAAATGAGCACGGTGGTGGTTACCATTCCCTGATAGAGATTCATTCCTTGTGGCAGGCTGTCAGGATTTTGAGAAAGAACTATTTATAGTTGGTAGCCGGTCAAGATCACCTAGTTTAGTGGGGGAGTACGACATATGAGGCACTGATGGACAAGGAGAAGGAGGTGAGTGAGCTTATTCAGAGCTCACAACGACTTCTGAGGCTTTAGAGGGCATTCAGTTGGCTCTTCAACAGTCGCAATTGCAGTTGGGAGAGGTGACTGTGGAGTTGGAGCAGATTCAGTCTATACCAGCCATAGATCACGTTCGGTTGCATATACTAGTGGTTGGTGGTGAGTCAGCTTCCACAGTTGGCAGTGATGGATGTGTTGGGGACACAGTTACATCCATCTTTGAGATAGATGCAGTAGATGTAGAGGAGGTGAGTCCATCAATGGAGGACGACAAAGAGTTTTGTGGTATCAAATCCTCCAGTTGTTAGCACGTTGGCAGATGATACATAGCAAATTGTTGAGACTCCTGAGGTAGCAGGAGTGGATTCATTAGAGGGTTGTGTGCCAGTTTATGACACTACTCCCTTTGATTCACAAGATATGGACAAAGTATCATATGGTTTTGGGGCTAGTTCTCATGATGATTGGTTTCCTTCTATCAGAAGCAAATCTATTCCTCCTTTTCATACAGTTGATAGTGTTAGGCAGTTGGTAGTGTCGCAGGTTCAGAAGGATCAACTATGGATTGTAGGGGAGTAGGTTGATGTTGCTTCTTATAATTTCTACTGCACAAAGTCGTTCATGGAATACTTGTTTGAGAGTCCGATTTTGCAGGAGGGGTGCCTTTGAGGGTAATAGTCATACGAGATTCTCTCAGTATTTAGATGTTAGTGTGGAAGATTGTAGATACCTTGACTACAATGCTTCCTTATCGAGATTTTGTGGTTGGGTTTGCTGAGAGGGTTACCTAGGATCCTGCCCAACCAGTTTTTCAGAGTCAGAGCTTGGAGCCATCTCTTGATTCTCGGATTGTTATTGACGAGCCTCTGACAAAGATTGGAGCATTTCATCATGATTACACAGTGAGGAGCGCTCATCACTTCTCTTTTCATCCACCGGTTGAGGACTTGTTTGCCCGTCGGTGTGGGTTGGTTCCAGGGTTATACCATTCTTTTTGGGATGGGTTTACTCCATCTGCAATGGATGGGGTTGGTTATTGCAAGTTAGAAGGAGGCTACTTGTAGGGTTAATATATCCAGGATGGTATTGCAGAGGAAGGATATTTGGATTACGAGAGTACACAGAGCAGTTTGGCAAGGTGCGCAGGAAGCTCTGGTTTGTTAGATGGTTTTGGATACCCATTTATTCTTGTTTTGGATGGCTGTGAGTTTCATCTCTACTGGGATCCAGGTAGTGATAGGTTTGGCACTGCAGATTGTGTCGGTCGCTATGGTTGGCATGGCGACAATGTGTCTTGGTTAGCTTAGTGGATGGTGATTTCATCACAGGGGTTTGCAGGTGATCGCAGGGACATTACTCCATTCTATCTTTGGGATCTGGGTGGACTTGTGTGTTTTGTTTTTTAAGATTGCTTGGGGACAAGCAATTTCAGGAAGGGAGGATTGTAATGTTCCCGTTTTTAGGCATATGGGATTAGCTTAATCTGTGACCCTTGTAGGCTAATCGGGATGTTGGAGGGGGTAGTGTGGCAGAGCTAGTGGTCAGTTTCCACTCTGGAGGTCTGTGATGCCCGGATTGCCCTTTGTTTGAGTCAGATTGACAGACTTACTATTTATAGTAAGTGTTTATTCTGGGTGATCGTCATGATTACTATTTCTAGCAAGGCGTCTGAGCATCGTTATCAATGGAGTTGTGGATTCATTTGCAGAGTTTCCAGTTTGAGGTACTTACTATTTATAGTAACTCCATTTTTGGCAGTCTATTTGGGGCAGGGTGCCCTGGTGATAGACTTGGCAGAGCATTTGTACTGACTTAAGGAGTTTATTGTTGTGGTGACGATAATTAATTAAGTTCACTTAATTAATTATTATATGAGCTTATTTCATAAAGTCAAGTCATTAATTAATTATAACGACTTTATATTTAATGCTGTCTTTAATGATGAGGGAAAATATAATGAACTATTATATTTCCATGATAGATATGCAAGTCTAATGTTTTAATGGCATAATCATTTAAGTTATGCAAAGTGTGAAAGAGAAGCTGAAAAGCTCGATTTTTCTTTAGAGATTATAAAAGACTTGTAGGTGAAATCGAATTCATTCATTATGCTATTCATTCATTCATGTTTTTTGTCTTTGATTTTTGGGAGAAGTTTTGGAGAGAAGGGTTTGAAGAATTCATCTAGGCAGGAAACGTAGTTTCTCCTGCAAGTTTGTGAGACACTTTGAATCAGCGAATGGATGCTGATGAATTGTGTAAATTTCAGCACTGTGGAGTATTGACGCCAAAGGAAAGATATAGTCTGCAATATTCTTGGAGGAGAATTGTACTGCGAAGGGTTTGTAGTTCGGCTTATGGCTGACGTTGACTCTCCTTGCTAGAGGCCACCATTTCCTATTAGTCGCCACCATTGTTCTATCAACTGCCATCATTCTTATCAGCTGTAGCCAGAGTTGGAGGAGCAATAAAAAATCAGGTTCATAACAATGAATTGTTTGCTTGGTCTCTTTTTTATGAAAATTGAATATTTGTAAATTAGTTTTAAATCAGAATGTTCAGAGATGGTGTTGATAATTTATAATTGGGGTTTTGAATTTATATCAAATAGAATGCCTTGAAATTTGATCCATGAATGGTTATTTGTATTTTAATGGAATTGAGCTGTTAAGGAATATTTGTGATATTATTGTTCTTACCTGGCAAACTATGTTAAAAGTTTATATCATATTACAATTCCAAAACAAATTAAACTTTTGCAAGCAAATTCAGAGATAGAGCCAAGCAGGCTCTTTACAATTTTTCCTCCAAAACCTTTAGACAAGACTTCACAATTTTAAAGAACAAGTTTCAATGAAATGAATAGCATGAATCATGATTTCGATTTCTCCTTAATGTCTTTTATATTCTCCAAAGAGAAATCGAACCCTAGCTTCTTCAACACACTTTGCATAACTTAAAAATGGTTATGCCTTTAAAACATTTAAAAATTGCATATCCTTTTGAAATGTAATACTTCATTATATTTCCCCTGTATTAATGACAGCATTTAAATATAAAATCATTATGATTCACTAATTTCTTGACTTCATAAAATAAAGCTCATATAATAATTAATTAAGTGATCTTAATTAATTACGGTCACCAGAACAATAAACTCCTTAAGTCAGTACAAATGCTCTACTTAGCCTATCACGAGGACACCCTGCCCCAAATAGACTTACTATAAATAATAAGTCCATCAAATTGGAAGCTCTGCAAATGTTTTCCATACTCCACTGATCCTATTGCTCTAGCGCCCTGCTAAAAGTAGAATCCATTACTATCCCAAAATAAACACTTTCTATAAATTGTAAGTCTGTTTATCTAACTCAAACGAAGAGCAATCCCGACATCACAGACCTCCTGAGTGGAAACTGACCACTGGCTCTGCCACACGACCCCCTCTATCATCTTGATTGGCCTACGAAGGTCTAAATATAGGGAAATCCCTCAAACTCCAATGCACATAAAAACAGGGACATTACACCTAATGCTTGCATAAATTGAAATTCAAATAATTTAATAAAATGAAGTAATTGGCATACCTTGACCGAGCTGGTTTGATGAACTCTTTTGAAAAGGACCTAATAAGGGCAAGTGACGTGTGGCAGTTGCAAATAAACATTTGAACCTCTCTAGCTTCTGACACTGCTTGCTTTACCCAATCTATCTTCCCTATGTCTTTCAATAAATTGTACAATGCCTGAACACAACAAGGGGTCCAAAAGATGTGGTTGTAAGCACCCTCCACCATCAAACCAGCTGATTCGCTCACATGTGCTCAATTTGTGATCACCTTTACACCATTAGTAGACCCAATCGCCTCTATGACATTTCTCAAAATGGTAGATTGGAACACTACATACTTATGTTTCCTTGAACAATTGACGACTTTTATAAAATAAGAACCAACAGAGGATGTGACATTGATATTGATGAGTGGCGGATGTCTAACATCGGTCCACTCATCCATCACAATAGAGCAGCTTGTGCTTACCCAAGTCCATCTCATATCCTCCAACAATACGATAACATTGGAGTACTCTTTGTCTAGGAGGTTATTTCGCAGCTTATGATCACTAGGGGGTATGAATAAGGGACCCATAGTGGTTATTTCTTTCACGATAATTTTGAAATAACAGGAAAGAGCTGCATGAAATGGGATAACATTAGCAAAAAGAATTTAGCAATGGATGACTTTGTAGCTTCCCATGCTTGCACATTAAACATACTTTCAATTGTTCTTCCCTTCTCACCACCACTCACCTTCCTCTTTCCTCTTGTCTCAATAGGACTACTACCAATAGTGGATGACATAGGCCTAGATGATTGTGCACTTGAAAAAGAAGGTGCTGGCATTGCCAAACCTTCCCATTTCAGCCACATTGTGCAATTTATGACAATCTATTCTCTCCTCTTTAGTTAAATTTGGACAAGCTATAACCCCATGGTATGCAATGCCCAAAAAATGAGACTTCACCCTTGTATGGCTGCCCCTAAAGTCGTCGAAAGTTGAAACAAACATGACAATCCCACACCCTAGTTCCCCCCCTCTTTTTTTATTTTCTCCCCTAGGTGTAACATACTGGAGAAAAAGGTTTTTTCTTGTTGGAAGAGCCCTTTGTATATTTCTTCATGATTTTTGAAGGGCACTTAAACAAGTTAGGTTGCTGCCCACTACTAGCCTCAACACTCTGAGGTTTGTTTTCACCACCCATTTCTAATTCATCCTCATTACTACGACCCTCACTGCTGCATGACTTTCTTTGAGATTGAACAATGAATACTGAAACAATGCAAAAAATAAAAATACAAATAAAAATCAGACTTTTCAAGCTTCAAGATTTGAAAAAAATTGAAAAATAAAAGAATGGAAGGATGTAACTTATCTTTTCCAAGCTTCAATCAAGCAAGAGATTTGCCCTCTCTTCCTTCTATTATTTGCACTTTCTGCTGCTCCTCTTCTTTTAATGGATTCGTCAAACCCTCTTTCCTGCTGCTCTACTTGTTGCTAATGAGCCAAAAACTTAACAAAATGCATTTTAGGGCGAACTGGGGAGGAGAGGCCTACATAACTATAATAAAATATGTGCATTTTAAAATATTTTAATGTTTTTTTTGCTGTCCACCGCTCTTTTATGTCGGGAAGAGTTGTGTATCCCGGGGACGGTTGAGGGACTGGTAAGCCGTCCCAGGCTGTGCCTGGGACGTACGGCAGTCCCCAAAATTCTTTTGGGCCGTCACCGGGTTTCTGGGACATCCCCTGTGATTTTTCGAAAAAAGGAGACTGGGTTGGGATGTCCTTGGGTAACACTGGCAAAATACCCTGGCAGTGGTGGGATAACGAAGGGGACAAGATGTCCACGTGCCATCCTTCCTAACTTCTGAAACATGTGGATGTCCCCTTGTATTTTTTTTTGTGCTAGGGACATATCCAGACTGCAGGCCTATTTAAAAAAACAAAACAAAAAGAAAACCAGAAGACAAATTTAACAAAAAGCTGAAGTTTTTGTGTTAACTAATGACCAGGACAGGAAATCCTGTCTCAGGAGCCAAATGAGTACAGCAGTTTCAGTGATGAGAACCACTTCATGGGATTTCGATGTTGACTCTGATTATCGAGCTTGCTATTCAATGCAACTGGGCACATTGATTTTTCATTTTGTGAGTTTCTTTTTCCATGTTCACTTTCTAACTTTATACTTGTAGTCGATGATGAATGGTTGTTGCTCTAATTTAAAATTATAATACTGGCATTTGAATTTAAAATTTTCAGTTTCAGCCCTTTGTAAACATTAAAAATAAATGCAGTATTGTCATTAAATGTTGGATTGTGGATGTTTGTAAATTAAATATTCAGCTTCTTTCAGTTTGTAAATAATATACATTTTTTTTTGTTCAATTTATTTTATTTTAAAAATACATCTAATTTAGTTATCAAATATTATTTATCTACACCTTAGCAGCCAGCCTCACAATCTGGAAGGCTTCTCGCTATCCCTCAAATTACATCTCTGTGACCTGGAAACTAGGGGAGACATCGTAATTTTCAGGCCTTATGTAATATTTGTGCCTAATACGTTTCTTTCTTTCATTCTGTTTGTATTTGAGTATGTATTCGCAGGAAATATGAAAATCTTGAAATATTGACATCACAGCACGGTTGTTTTCATCCCCTTTCTACCTCTTTGTAACTGTCATCAATCTTTTATTGCCAATTGGGTTTTGCCTATTTCATAGTTGTAATCAAAGTTCCATGACTCGGACCCGCCCATGACTCGGCAAGGACTACTCGGCCTGCGACTCGCCTATTTCTCGGCAACGACTCGGCAATGACTCGGCAAAATGAAAAACAAAGATTTTTTAGGATTTAAAACTCGTTTCAGGCACCCATTATTGAGTAAAGCTTAAAAACACTATAACATCATCAAATAGAAGCTAATATGATCACATACATAAACATACATCCATCGCATAAGTACAAACGTAAATTGTAGCTG
>MU225667.1:540107-561875 GCA_018584345.1 Thuja plicata
CTGGCCGCCCAGCTGAAAATACCTCTCTTCAAACAAATTGCAATGCCCAAGCAAAATCGATCACTTCCACTGTCAATCTGAATGCAATGAAGTACAACTCCAATCACCGAAGACTTGCTGAGGTTTGCGTCCCAACAGTCCAGACTTGAGGATTTCATCCCAAGCCACAAAATTGCCCTCCTAGAGCAATTTCACAATTCACAAGTTTCAAAATGTCAAAAGGTAGCAGAGTTGTTTTTCAGGGATCACATCTATGTTGTAGTGTTGGTAGCAGATTTGTTTTTCAGGGAGATATTCAAGTTGCAGGGTTGTCACGGAGTATTGTAAGTGATCGGGATAGGAGGTTCGTGAGTCTCTTCTGGTAGGAGCTCTTCAAATTCTGTTGGACAGAGCTTACCTTGAGTACTAGCTACCACCCTCAAACTGATGGTCAGACTGAGGTAGTTAATAAATTGGTTGAGGGGTATGTCTGTAATTATATAGCAAGGCAACAAAAGGCATGAGTGAAGTGGTTGCACCTCAGTGAATACTGCTACAACACTACATATCACATGTCTATTCGGATGACACCATTCATGACCCTCTATAGGTATGACATTCCCAATTTTCTGGATTTATAGTTTAGCAATACAAGGGTGCCTAGGGTCAGGGATCTTCTGCAGGAGAATCAGGATATCATGTGATCTTTGAATGAAAATATGTAGAAGGCTCTGAATCGACAAAAATAGTATGAAGATCAAAACGGAGTAGAACGGTCATATGAGGTGGGTGATATGGTTTATCTCGTGTTTTAGCCATACCGACAGTCCACTCTTAAGAGGAGTGGTGTAGAAAAATTGAAGCCACGATACTATGGGACTTTCAAAGTGTTTGGGAGAGTAGGGGAAGTGGCTTATGAGTTGGAGTTGCTGGCGGATAGTAAAATCGATAGTGTGTTCCATGTGTCACGCCTCAAAAAGGCACTAAGACACAATGTGGCACATTCAGTAGAGTTACCTCCTCTCGATGATGAGGGGAAGTTGGTTCTACTTCTTGAGGCTATCTTGGATAACAAAGAGAGTACTCTTTGGAGGAGGACTATCAGAGAGTACCTGGTGCGGTGGAAGAATTTGTCGATAGAGGATGCTACGTGGGAGAGTGAGGACATCTTCCAACATCCAGAGTTGAGATTGCTTGAGGACAAGCAATTCCAAGCGGGGCGGACTATATTGGCCCCTTTCTAGCCAGTCATGGCATGACTTGTTGTTAGCCCGATTCATCATGGTCCCAAGGGCAAGCAAGGACTTTTGAGGGATCCTGAGATTATTTGACCTAGTAAAATTCAGTTTCGGGCCAAATAGAGTTCATTTGATGGAGTGAAGAGGACCTTACTATTTTTAGTAAGTCAGCGGGGGGCTCTGTGCTTTCACATTTTCTGTGATGGACTTGGTACGTCTCGTCGTGCTCTTTCGAACAAGATATCACACATGGGATTCTGAGTTCGATTGATCTATTATTTTAATGCTTGAAGTTGATATAGTTTTTATAAAGTGACTTATAATTTAAAAGGGGACTATTAAGTTTATTTATTAAAGTTACTTTACTAAGTTTTTTTTTTAAAAAAAGTGGGTTCCCTAGGCATGGATGTATACATGAGAAAACATGGGCCTCTTTATTAATAAAATGTAGATGTCATTATCCCACATTATGTATGCTGGGAGGTCACCCTCTTGAGAAAGAATATAAAAGAGGTGGAGAAATCGTTTCGGGCATGCTTGGATGAAGAAACTAAGTTATTTGATGGAGATAATTGTTGTGTTCTTGAAGACGTTCATTCTCAGGGATTACATCTTCCTCACTGTTGAGACTATGCAGCCAGGAAGGTTTGAAATGGATTTAAGGTAAAATCTGAACTTGTCAATTCATTTTTGAGTGTCATTGTGCGCTGCTAGAAAGAGGTCGAACCTGGAGATCAGTGTTGGATTGAAACTAATGGTTGTCATTGCATTTTAATGAGCTGGCCAATTTCTGGAAGTTTATATTTGCTTATCAATTGCGATACATGATACTATGGATGCCATACAAGCTGGAATCATCATCAGGATGCCGTACAGGTCTGAGAAAATGCTACACCAGTACCATACTAGTCAAAGATTGGCTGCGAGGGAGATGTTTCAGGATTTCTTTATCAGCCACAGGGGCAGCGTTTGATCTGCAGTCTGGCTGAGAGACATTTACTGCCATAATACTGCTGCTAACAGGCCATACTAGGGCCAGGAGTATAGCACAAGACCCAGTCAATCCCTGGAGAAGCTGCAGCTAGATTTGGAGACTCAAGCGTTCTGTTGGAAAAAATCTGAATCCGTTCTAGTGTTGGTAACAGTAGACATGGGTATGGTATGAGCACTAGCATTTGAAAGGTATTACCATGACTGTCAAAACTGAAATAGTTACTACTGTAATTCCAGTTTACCAGTAAATAAAATACTGTAAGCTTCTATGAATTTGTATTGAATGCCATCTCTACATTTATGTAATTATTGCTATGTGTTGTTTTCTTAAATTCTTGAACTAAGCCACCTAGCAACACTAACATCATCACACACATCTATCTCAGCATACACAACAAATCAGTAGCTAAGTATTCAGATTGCACGCATACTGTTTGACGAAAATTCCTGTGACTAGAAGTGTTCAAACTATTATCAGAACAGGGGTGGTATATTACAAAGAATCATCATCTCCTCAGCTTGCTCTTCAACAACCTGCAAGCAATCAAGGAGATTGAGAAGGCCATCGTGAACTATCTTTCCTAGCAAGAAGATAGCATCTCAATACTGAGGTATGTTTATCAAACCATGCACAATTGCAATTAAGCAATTAAAAAGTTGCTTGGTACTGATTCCGCATGAAGAGAGGACATGCCACACTTTCATACCATTCATCAAAGCTTTGCAAACAAAATATCTCACCCTACTGAGAACATAAATTCCTCTAGGTATGCTACACAACTAGAGGAATTGAATTTCCAGGATGGAAACATGAATCAGGGTGACTAATACTATCCTTGGAACTATAATGGCTGCATTGGTCCCCAAGCCCAAGCTGGTAAAAGACTTTGCATCATCAACATGATTTATGAATGAATTCTGCTACCTAATGTTGTTTAATTTTTTTATCTAAATGTTGAAGTGTCTGAATTGTGTCAACTTGTGTTAGTTAATCTTTATGAATGTATATTCAACTCTTGTTAAATCTTTGCTTCAAATTATATAGTGTTTTCGGGCTGATAGTTTTTTGGTAATCCAATATCTATTCTCTCCCGGTAATCTCTCTACTGTTGCTTTGGACACAGTCAAGACTTCTGTCAGCTATACGCTTTGGTATTTTACTCTATAAACATTCTCTTTATTAAAAAATATAAAAATTTCTTGTATTTAATTAATGGGTAAAATAAATTTAAGTTCTCAATGAAAGTGTGTAATTCTGTATTGTCAAAACTTACTGGTTGTGGTTGTGACTTAAGCATCTTAGATTCACTTTTGATCAAAGAATATGAATATTTATGGACCTTGACAAAGTGACAGATGTATTCTTAACCAAGAAGAAACGTGACGATACAGATGATGGTGTTGGCTGCTCATGTGGGAAGGATGTAATTGTATGTGGTGAAAATTGTGAATGCAGGTACAGGTCATGAATGTCCTGTAGTTCTGTCAATGATTTTAAATTGTAGTTGATTCTGTAAAATTCCAAATATTGAAACAATCATTGGTACTGATATGCAATCATCCTTGTGCTTCATGTTAAAATTGCTACCAGCGATTGTATTTAGTATTTACTATTAATAGTTAATGCCCTGGTTTTCAAATATGTATTTTCTAGAATGTAATTAATAGTTTAGACAAAGATATTGTTTCAGATAGGCAAAGCTAATATTCTTTAAGGACTAGTGCAAATAATTCCTTCTTAATAAAAATGCTGAAGTGAAGATATTTAATGATTTCTCCTATGCTCCGCGAAGTTTCCATGACAGGGGTGGCAGGGGACAGTGGGGCACCTTTCAAAGGTGTGTTGTTTTTAAGGCAATTTTGTAGGGGACGGCAGAGGATGGCTATTAAAAAATAGGGAAAATTTTGAAATGTAAGGAAATTTCAAATGTTCATATGATAACATTGATCATGCATTCATTATAGACATGAATGAATCTTTCTGAGCATGGGTATTTGATTAGGAATTATGATGTTCATTTTTTATATACATATGAGCATGAGTTAATAAAGACGTGCCTTATTGGTGTGTACTTTTAGGCGAGGGATTTACTAGTGATGTTTCCCTGAAGCCTTCAAGATTACATGTTCTCTTGTCAAACTCACAAACAAAGAGGAACAGTTAAGTAAAAACATAACTGGTTACGTTCTGGTTTGACCTCAGCTGGGATACTAATGAATGGGATTGTTCTATGAATTGTCTGTGCAAGGCATGATTGATGCTTTTTTTAATAATAAAAGTAGCATTCCTGCCACTATTACTTAACTCATATTGTGTATTATAATGGTTGGAGCTTGCTAACTTTGTCTGTGACTCTTTGGCAATCCTACACTGAATAGGTTTTGCAACGTTAGAAACATGATAAACCTAGACTGTGATTTTGACTGTGAAGATGCAGAGATATGCAACAGGGATATGTATTTTTTATGAAACAAGACAAACTTAGACTTAGACTTAGACTTAGACTGTGAAGATGCAGAGATATGCAATAGGGTTTATGTGTTTTTAGATTTTGTGTATATGTATATGTATATGCTGTTTGATATTAGACACACTATCAATCATGGAAAATTTTCTTTCTTCTCATTTCAATTGAATATAGAAATAGTTTGCATTTGTAATGTCTATTGTTTTTTTATGGCACTAAGTTGTGAAGTTGTATGAATTGCAGAGTGCAGTCAATGAGTTGTTCCAAGGCATGTCGGTGTTCGGAAGTAGAACTGTGCACAAACAAGCCTTTCCGTAAAGAGAAGAGGATCAAAATCATTAAGGTACAGACTGTTCTTTATAAAAGAAATGGTGGAGAGTTTCCTTATTTGTCTTTGAAGTCTTACTGTTTTTTACCTTATCTTTATTTTAGATTTTTAATTGAAATCATACATTACATTCACAAGGACAGGATTCATTATTTAGTTCAATAATTCGATATCTAGTCTTTTTGAGCCATTTTGTGTTCATAGATTTAACTGAGCTCCAATGAAGCTGCTATTATGCTTCTATCAATCATTTTTTTGTGTAAATTGTCTTAAGAAAATGCAAATATTTCAGAAAAGGGAGACACTAACTTTTGGATGATGATGACTTGGTGAGAGCCTATTCATCCTTCTTACTGTTGTTGAGAGGTTGTCTTCTAGACCTTCATTTGGTTGGTATGGGAAGGATTGTGAATTGCTGCCCTTGGCCTTATGGAAGGTAGTCTTTTATAAGATTTGTACAAGTGCCCTCTGTGGAAAGGATTAAGGCATTTTACAGTTGTATCTCGTTGGAGAAGTGAATGCCTTTGCAAACAGTTTTGAGTGTCATCAATTCTGATTTGTTGTCTATATTTAGTATTAAGATATTGTCAAGAAATGTATCTTATAAAGTTAATTTGAATAATGTTACCCAAAATGATTTGGCTTGAAGGTGTAGAACTTGTTTGGCTGTCAGCTGAAAGATAGGAAGAACCAGATCATGTTAATGTCTGCGAATGACCAAAGCCTGTTAATGGGACTGCACATTTATAACTTTTATGATAGTACCAGCAAGAGGGTCTAAAGAAGAATAGCAAAACATTGAGAAATTTAAATTGTCACATAGCAATTGTGTAAAGCTTAAAAAATAAAAGTCACGAAAGCCTAGAATATTTAAGAAAAGAGATAGCCTAAAACAGACCACACAGAGTTTTCTCAAAATAGTAAACTATTGGCAAAAACTATAAACTATGAATTTGTAGCAGAATACTTGTGAGATTCATAGTAAAAGTGTTTGGCTCTTAATTTTTGGGTAGCACTCACTTTTAGACATCAGCTTCTGTATGGGCGTGTCCCGACTGTTAGATTGATTCTTTCCATCTTATAGTGTATTCCAACCATTGGGCCTATCAAGTGCTTACTGGATACTAGAGTCACTAGTACCAATGTTAAAGATTTGTGAGTGGATGTTGTTTCTTATAAATTGCCAGCAAGGCATCTCAAACTTCTTCTACTTGCATCCTTTGAAGATTTGATACCTCTCCATTCAAACAACAGACACTAGGAGTAGGATGCTGCCAAATTTATCTCTGCTTCTAGGGCATAGTCAATTGTGGATGTTAGCAGAGCCATTGAGAGAAGTATCTTTCCTCCTAAGGTTCTGAATTCGGGCTTTATTAGTGTAAGTGATCCTCAGGATGTTAGATGATATTCTATTTTCCCTTTGATGGTGATTAATCGGGATGCTCTCTCAACTCTAATGCAGGCTAGAGCTTTTTTCCTTATGAGCTTGTTCTCTTGGCTATCTTGGCGTATTTATTTGACACATTATTTTTTATACAGGATTGATTGTATTCTACTATTTTTTTATTCAACTTGTTTTAAGTTTTTCCCATGTGGGTTTAACATTTTTTCTGGCTCTTTTGATTTTCTACATCTAGTTTTATATTCTTTATTTTTAATTATAGTTGGAAAACTCGGCAAAGCCGAAAACTCGCCTAGGCCTGAAAAAAATTCGGAAAAAACTTGGCTATTTTTTGGCAAAAACTCGACAAAATACTCGGGAACTAAAAAAAATGCTTAAATATAATTAGAAATGCATTTTTTTGCAAAATTCAAAGAGAAGATGTATCCAATGAGTCAATTTATGAGAACACAAAATAAACAAGCTGAGTCTAGATATATTTAAATGTAAAGTGGATACAAAATTACATTCTCATGAGGAATACTGATGGCTGGAAGCAAAATACTAAAATAGTAAATAGTTTCCGTAAAACTAAAAATAAATACATCATTACAATTACATCTTCCTCTTCCCAGCTCTAGTAAACACTAAGGGAAAGGTAGAGCTAGAGGGTTTAGACTTAGAAGCCTGTACTGGGGGTGATTGTGCCTCCTCGCTCAGTATGTCTGACTAAGTGTGTGGCTCAGTCTCCATCCTGGATGTAGCTCCTCCTGGCATTGGTAATTACTCCTCATCCGACTCATCCTCCTCAATGTCATCCAGTGTGAAACCAAATGCACCCCCCTCGTCCTTTGTAGCCTGCCTCTCCAAATCAGTGACACCATCCTTTGTAAACAATGGAGGCTACTCCTGTGATGTTTAATCACTGTAAGGATCTATATCATCCAAATCAATTGGACCTGGTGTTGCTTTCTGTGCCTTCCTTATGCGCAACCGAAGATTATATTACACAAAGACAAGGTCATTGAGGCATTTTTTGACCTAACTTGTTCCTCTTCTTTGTGTGGATGGCCTTAAACAAGCTCCAATTGCGCACACAATTGGATGAATTAGAAGGCTGATATAAGATTTTGAGGGCAAGTTTTTTTAGATTTGTTGTATTTCCACCCCAACTTTGCCAGCAAGCATCTGGTAAATAAAATATTGAAAAGTTAGAAAGCAAAGAGAAAAGCGAAAACATATTTTATCAATTATCAATCACTTTAGACCCCAAAATCGAAATGGAAAATGTTATACCTGGGGTTTGAGTAGTTCTTCCTCTCTTTGCCAGCTCTGAAGAGATTAGATTACCCCTTGCTTCCACATAGTTTTGGAGTTCGGCCAGAACGAGGTCTCTCTCCTCAACCCTAGGTATCATCCTCTGAATGCATGTAGTGTGGCCCTCCATGACCTCTCCATTAGGATTTGAGTATGAATCCCTATACTTCAAACGGGGGTTGAGGAAGTACCCTGTTGCATGAATGGGTTGGTGGAGCTGATTGTTCCACCTTTTATCAATAATTTCCCAGATAGGATCAAATTTGAGTCTATCCCCCTCGTAGTAATTTTTTATAGACTCCTTAGCCCTATCCATGGCGTCATAAATATACCCCATTGGGGTTTGATCTCTATTTACCAGAACTCTAACCAAGGGCTTCGACACCTACAATTGAAAAATGCAAATTACAAAAAGATTAATTAATGAAGTTACAAATTAATAATGAGGAACTTGAATCAAGAATAATTAAAAATTCAAGTTTTTAAGTTACGTTCACAATCTCTGCAGCCTTTTGTGCAAAATGGTTGTCAAAGACTATGCATGCGACAACCTCTCCTTCAACCTTCTTTGAATAAGGTGAGTATAGCCATGCTTGACTCACAAACAATTGTTTTAAAGAAGTCAATCCACCGAGAATGCTTTGTAACATCAAGAAAATCGTTGCAAACCTTGTGACACTTGATCTCATCAAATCTCTCCCTTGAGTGTGGTCTCTCATCTAATGTAGAACCCAAGGGTGACTGTAAATATATTTTATGATCCTCCTTGCATCTTCCACAAGTGGAGTCACCCAATAAAGTTTCCCATGTCGTCGAAAAGAAGCGCAAGGACATGTGCTGCACAAGGTGTCCAAAAAAGAGGGGTGCCTTTCTTGGAGGATTTTACTTTCTGCCACATATGTTGCTGCATTACCTGTGATGATTTGCACCACATTCTCTATTCCCACCTCCATGACAATGTGCTCCAACATTCCAGCTAATGTATCTATATTTTCACCTTATTGGAGGCATCTACCGATTTAAAGAACACCACATTGTCCTTGGAGGCAACCAAAAAATTAATAATGGTGTGGTTTTTGCCATCTGTCCATCCATTAGAAAGAATGGTGCAGCCATATTTTTTCCATTCTTTTCTTTTGTCCACTTCTTTTTCCCTATCAACTGCATTTGTGAGCAACCTACAAGAACAAAGTGAAATTAGGTCTTAGTACATAATTATGATTTAATAAACAAGAAAAACTATTAAAATTTAAAAATAAAGTCAAGTGGACTATTTACTAACTTGCGACCCAAATCCTTGGGAGAAGGGGCCTTGTACCCTTTTCCTGAAACTATAATTGCAGTGACCAAATTTAGCCAATAAGGACTCTCTGCCACATTCAGTTGGATGTTGTTGAAGTACCAAAAATCAGCACATGCAATGTTTGTTTTCTCATGTGCCTCCATATACCATCCAGTGGCCTCTGATGATGGTTGTGCCCCAAGTGTGTTCTTGGGCACAAAATAACTACCTATAGGCTGTGTCCGATGGTGATGTAGCAACATGCACTCTATTAGAGGAAGCATAAGTGGTGGTCGATGGGGTGTTGAGTTTGCGAATACGTGGGCCACGACGAGAGCTCACTATGCTCTCAAGTGTTTCTTCTTCTTCAATGTCAATTGAAGCACCTTGAGATTCAGCTATGGTTGCTCTCATAGCTAATTTTTTCCTCTCCCTTTGCAATTTTCTCTTCCCAAACTGCAAGTATGGCATTAACGTCTCTTTTTATCTCTTTTGTGGTTTTATCACATTTCCTAGAATCATGCCTTTCAATGCCTACAAGGTGGTATTTGAGGCATTTTATGCCTCTGTGAATTACGTTCTCACATTTAGTGGTTTATGCCTCCATGAATTACGTTCTCACATTTAATGCAAATCACCATCCCAATGTCCGGTCCTTAATAGGCATACCTCCAAGTCCTATCTCTAGCACCTTTAAGATAGATGCCTATATATCCAGATGGGCATGGTTTTAGTGGCCAATCATTCCCTGAAGTTGCCATGCTGAATCAATGGTTAACTATTAACCTACACATACAAAGTGAAAAAACAAAACTAATATTTTAGTTAAACAATTAAACAAACTATCTAAATTAGTTTCAATAATTTTAGACATCATTCAAAGTTCAAAAAATTAAAAGAACTACTAGGGTTTGATTGTTTTAAAACTAGAGATTCTTCGAAAAAATAGTGACAGATTTAACAAAACTTGTCAAAAAGAGTGTTAAATCTTGTTTCAATGACTCAAAATCATTTTTAACCTATGAACACCTTTTGTTTGGTCCAGTTTGTTTGTTCTATTTGTAATTGCCCGGAAACCTATGAACACCTTTTTTTATTGCCCTTTTGCCAGCAAAATTTGGTCCAGTTTGTTTGGTCGAGTCATTGCCTGGAACTGCCCGAACAATTTTTGTTGGTCTGAAGTTGTGCTAGGCTTTTTGGATGTGTTTGATTACAAACTGAACAAATTTTGGGCTGTTCTTACGGCTGTTACCTTTTGGACCATTTGGAGGTTAAGGAATGAGGAGATTTTCCAAGACAGAAGGAGAGATCTTACTGAGTTTTTCATTAAACTCACAATTTTTCATATTTCCACACAGGTAACTGCGGTCATTGAAGTTCCAAGAGAGATATTCCAGGCATTAATCAAAGAAGGGGCCATGGTCATCTTCAAAAAAGAGGTGCAATCAACTTCATACTCCGAAGAACCTCAGGACACTGGTACACATGAAGATACACCTAACAGAGATCAGGGGATAGCCAATACAGGGGCTGTGGATAACCAAGAAAGTCATAACTACTGGGAAAATGAGGAGGAAGACCAAAATATCAACAGGGCTGATTACCAGAACAATGATAACAATGATGGATGGGACACTGTTGTCCCAAGGGAAAATATCAGTGGATGGGATGAATCATAAGCTTGAAACATGTGGACTTTATCTGTTTTTTGAATCTGTAAAGACATATTGTAATAACAGCAGACTCTCGGTCGTAGTAGATATAGTAGGTGGTTAATGATAGCAGATATCTCTTCTGCTTTTTTTGTAAATGCTACTATATATACTCTTTATGGTTTTGTTGATACTCTATCTTAATATAAAAAAAAATCATTTTTAACTACGGATTGATTTTCTATTCATCTAGATGCAACAAAAATGTTTTAAAAAACATAGAAATAAAATTAGAAAACCTACATGGGAATCTGATGTTTCTTCAAAAACCACCTCAAATTCGCTTCAAATCCGCTTTAAATCGATTGAAATCAATTAGCAAGGGTTTGGAAGGCTATTTTTCCCCCTCAACAAAATAGAAGCACACAAATGACAAATATAAAATGACTTGGGCCGTTTTTTGCTTTAAACATTAGAAGACGGCAATGGTTGAGTTTTTAACTCGGACTCGCCGAGTTTTTGTGAAAAACTCGGCGAGTTTTTCACAAAAACTTGGCGAGTCTTGCTTGTGAGTAATAGTCGTAAATACTCGCAGAGCAAAAAAACTCGGTGAGTTTTTGCAATTCGCCGAGTACTCTATGAATATGCCATCAGTGGCGGTGAGCTTTTCACAAAAACTTGGGGAGTTTTGCCTGTGAGTAATAGTTGTAAGTACTCGCAGAGCGAAAAAGCTCGAAGAGATTTTTGCAATTCGTCGAGTACTATACGAATATGCCATCAGTGGTTGGTGTTTGTGATATCCCTGAATTTATAATCATCTACATTGTTGATGTTTTGTGTAGCTATGGTAAGGGTCATAAGTGTTGGCACGGGAGACCACTACACATTTTGTTTGATCATCCTCCCTAGCTAAGAGGGAATGTTAATATTTGTAGCTTCAGTCGTATGATCATTAGAATACATATAATATATGTTGTTTAATAATAATATAATATATATGTTATATTATTATTAATCATATGAAATTTAAATTATTAAAATATTATTCTTAATTAATAATTGATTGATGAAACATTATAAGATTGATTAAATTATACTTAATGGGAAGAAGCATGTCCTTTCTTATAAATAATAGTGAATAGACATGTCCCATGAAGGGACATGTCTCTCATATCCTCATTCTCAATATAAATGAAAGAGAGATTGTTGCATTTGGAAAATACATACAAAATAGAGTGTTATTACATTTGCAGCTATCCTAAAAACTTAACATGGTATCAGAGCCATACTGCAAATGTAAGAGAGCAGTTTGTTGATGGTGAATGTGTGACTGTCTCAAAAAAATACAGTCTCAGTAAAATGACCATATCTCACAAAGCCACCGTTGGATTTTGCTAAATTTCGGATATGTGGGTGAAAAACTCATTTCAGATAATCTCACCGAAGAGATTAGAGATAAAGTCTTGGATTCAAAAGTTATTACAGAATGTGTACGGGTCTATGTGAAATTCTTGAAAGCGACTTTCATTAAAGAGATATATTAATTTGTTATGATCGTGGTCAAACATTAACAAAGAAGAATGTATTCAAGGAAGTGTGTATCTTTCTAGAAATAAAGAATTAATTATAGAGTGCCACCTCTCTTGGAGCAATCAATTCATTTCATAAGAAGATATGAGAATTGTTCAATGATATAAAAGAGGGAATTGTACATTGTGGGGGGAGAATAATAATCAATGTTACATTTCCATGCTCAGTGTGGGGAGATAATTCAAAGGGGATATGTCTCTCAAATAATATGATAAGGTGTTTTATGATTTGATGTAAATGGACCTTCATTGAAGCAACTTGTGTCAAGGATGTTGATGCGTAGATAAGTATTTATTATCTTTGAATATTATATTTATCTACTCATTATAGTCTCTCTCTCATCTGTATTTCTATACGTACTATAAGAGCTATTTGTCTTGATCTTTTCTGGAGATGGTCTTGCAGGAAAAAGAAGATTAGATTCAGAGGGAGTCTGTCTCTTCAGAGGTAACTTTGGACGAGGAGCTAAAACATTGATATCAGACTCAGAGGGAGTCTGAAAATTCATCTTAAGCAATCTTGGATGATCAACGGACTGATATCTGCCCAATGAGTTCTTCTCTATGAGAGAAGTTCGAGGTGAAATCCCTTGTTTTCACCCTTTGCGCCGAGACATGATGGATGTCATGTGTGTGACTCCATATTTTTTAATGGGCCTGCCCCCTGTGTAAATCATGAGGAAGTGATGATTTCCAAATGATTGTCACTTGTATTTATTAAAGTTATTGAAAGGTGACGATCTTACAATAACTTGATCTTCTGTCATGATAGACATCTTATGATGGCTGAAACAGATCATGATAGATGATATGAATGTTCCTATATGGTAAGTGCACATTACCTATGGACATCTTTTGAGTACTTGGTGGACATCATGTGACTTGATGTTGGTAGGCCATTACTCTGAGCACTTGGTGAATATCATGCGAATTGATATTCTGCAGGCCAATGCTCCCGATATCATGAGATGATATCTTTGAAAACTTTTGAGTACTTGGTGGACATCATGTGACTTGATGTTGGTAGGCCATTACTCTGAGCAAGTGGTGAATATCATGTGACTTGATATTTTGCAGGTCAATGCTCCTGATACCATGAGATGATATCTTTGTAAACTTTTGAGTACTTGGTGGACATCATGTGACTTGATGTTGGTAGGCCATTACTCTGAGCACTTGGTGAATATCACACAACTTGATATTTTGCAGGCCAATGCTCCCGATATCATGAGATGATATCTTTGTAAACTTTTGAGTACTTGGTGAACATCATGTGACTTGATGTTGGTAGGCCATTACTCTGAGTATTTGGAGAATATCATGCGACTTGATATTCTGTGACAAATATTCCTAATATCATGAGATGATATTTATAAATACTTTTGAGTTATGGTGAATATCATGAGACTTGATATTCTTGGTTAGACCATATCTCTGATATCATATTGAGGTGATATCTAAAATATTTTTTTGAGTTATGGTGAATATAACGAGACTTGATATTCTTGGTCAGATCATATCTCTTGATATCACGATGAGGTGATATCTTCTCTCTTAAAAGTAATGGTTCTTTTGTGAATTGTATTTTGATTAATTTTATCTTCCCTAACTAAGAGGGAGTGTTGATGTTTTGTGTAGCTATGGTAAGGGTCATAAGTGTTGGCACGGGAGACCACTACACATTTTGTTTGATCATCCTCCCTAGCTAAGAGGGAATGTTAATATTTGTAGCTTTAGTCGTATGATCATTAGAATACATATAATATATGTTGTTTAATAATAATATAATATATATGTTATATTATTATTAATCATATGAAATTTAAATTATTAAAATATTATTCTTAATTAACAATTGATTGATGAAACATTATAAGATTGATTAAATTATAATTAATGGGAAGAAGCATGTCCTTTCTTATAAATAATAGTGAATAGACATGTCCCATGAAGGGACATGTCTCTCATATCCTCATTCTCAATATAAATGAAAGAGAGATTGTTGCATTTGGAAAATACATACAAAATAGAGTGTTATTACATTTGCAGCTATCCTAAAAACTTAACATACATTTTCAAATAAGGACATTTTGGCAAGGAGTGGAAGACCTCGTCTCTTGTACATAATATGCATTTCTAGGTTAGGAATAAAACAAACCATAATATGTTTTCTGATTACTTGAATGATTGATGTACTTAGACAGTCACCATGCCATCAATACTCTATGTAGCCAGCACAATCATGATGCAGTTTATTAGTGATCTATATGATCACTTATAAATGGTACCATGTCATATTGAATACATGAAGGAATGGTGACATGATGGTCGGATGAGTCCACCCATCATCATGTTACGCCTTTCATGTTCACATTTTAGTAAATTGCATGCACATGTCTCACACATCCACTGCATTGCCATACTCTATAATGCACTATCTCATACATCCATTGCTTGGTCATATTTCATAATTACATTCCACCATATTCCATAGCTATCCATTGCATTTGATTCTCAATCATTCCATAACTACATTTACAATGCATTCTCTACGACACCCCATATTTCATAAATGCACTTACATCTTGTTTATGAGAACCGATTATTATATTAATCAGCTAAAGTGAAGACAGTGATGCATCGGATTTGAAGTACAATTTAAGGGCAACAAGCAAATCCATCGGATAAGAAGTACGATTCAAGAATAACAAGTGATTGAGGTGTTAACTAATCCAATCATGAATCGGTTTGAGACATGTCTCATCATCGTGCCTTTCCATTCATGAATCATAAGTATATTATGGGAATCGGGTTATCCTCTCAAGGCAACGAAGGCATCTTATTTTATTTAATCCATATTGGATCTGCTCATATTGAGCACCGACCATCTTGGCTATTCTTAGGTTGCAGGCAAAAATTGTCTAAATTGGAGATGACACAATTTGCAAGCATTAAGAGAAAATATCAGAGACGAAAAATCACAGATTGCATGTGTGGGAAGACTATATCAGAAATAGCACATTCAATCACTGAAGTGATCTTCATATATACAACATAACATTCAATCCCTGTTAGTGATTCCAGAGATCATCTTGTATATTCATATTGTTATATCAGATAGCACAGAGGATCCGATTGCAAAAACAACCATCATAATTGCATATTAATATTGTCATATCGGACATAGCAAGGATCGTGTTACTTCAGTTCATTGCATTTTTGGTATATCATCTGCTATATCAGATACAACAAATATCAGTAATTTGTATACTCAAAGCATTGTTTTAATCATTTCCTGTACATGTACAGACATTTTGGCCACCACAGTGTTTATATCAAGTTATTAAACTTCCAAACTGCACATAGGATCAGTAATCTCAAATGTATAATCATAAGGATTCTGTCATAGTCCCATAATTCTCAATAACCAAAAAGGGGACATTATAATGTTCTCTTTTAGTACTTATGTTTAGCTATTATAAGTGGCATTTTTTACAATAGTTAAGCTTTGTTGATTTGTGGACATTTCAGAAAATAACAAGGGGTAATGATATGATTAACTACAGAGGGTGCCACTTAGCTTGTTCGTTGGTTGTACAAGATGGAAGCAACAGAAGAGGTTGATTAGTGAGGGGTTACAATTCTTTTGAAGCTTTAAATCTATGTTGCTGGTATGTGAAATTTTTTCCCTTGTGTACGGTATATACATATACATACACATATACATATACATATACATATACATACCTATACATATACATACCTATGTATGTATGTATATATATTACTATATACATTTATTTGATATTATGATACTTTGTCATTGATCAATGCCAAATACCAAAATGATAGTTATAAAGATAAATATTAAATGCTAATTGATAATTCAGAATTTCAATCTTATCATATGCCATATAATATATTGATATATCAAGTGCCCTCCAAAATGTCCAAATTGAGAAATAAGAGAGTAAAAAGAGCAAAATGATGCATTTGTGGGCATTTAAGGGTTTTTGGATACAAAAGAAAAGTTAAAAAATTGTCTTTTTTGTTATTTTTTGGTGTTCAACGCCTTAGGGTATGCCTGGGTATGTACCCTAGGCAAACCTTTGCATACCCTCGGGTGAACCTATACCCAGACGTATCTGGTATGGTGCGAGAGGCCTTGAGGGCGTACCCAGTAACTTACTTTTAAATGACAATTGTGAAATGCACAAATCTTGTTACTTGATATGCAAAAGGGGCAATGCGCTGGATTTTCTTATTCTGTTGACATGTAATGCCTTCTTTTTGGCTAACTCTGAATCGCTACTTATGAATGTTCAAATTACGCAATTGATAAGATAGATGTATGGATAATGATAATATTATTTAAAGAACAATATGTGGATAGGATATTGATCACTGCAATATCTGATATGACTGAACAATTATGCAAGTTGATCTTAATAATCAGTGGTAAAGACATTAGCCTTCTCGGATTTGACAATGAAGAGTGTGCTATATTATCTTCCTATTGCTGATGGCGATGAAGCTATTTCTTATCCAACTTTACAATCTTGCAAATATTCCTATATCACATATAGCGATTGGATAGCTATCTCTGATTTCAATCCTTAAATATATGCTATATGTAGATGATTATAATATTGCTTATAGCAATATGTTGTTATTTCAATATGAATCTATTTTCTTGCAACAATGACAATGATGCTGTGTCTAATCTTGGCAATGTGTGCTTGCAACAATGGTGCTGTTTCTGATATTATCTTTTGAACTATGCAACCAAAATAGGCCAAAAGGTTTATGCTCGATGAACAGATCCAATGATGGATAAGAGATAAAAAAGATTCTGAATGCTTTCTGAAGTGAGTTTGAATGTCTTTATATATCTTGCTGTAGGTTTCGTTCCAAAAGACATGTCTTGTGTTATTTATAGACACCTCTTTACCTTTATGTTAATCACACCCCGTCATCTTTCAAACGCTGATACTCTTAATTCAGATTGGTTGTAATTTGGGTAGACTGATTCACTAACCACTGGCATTAGTTATAATATAATACTGACTATTTAATAATTGGTTGGATAATTAGAATACTCACTTTATTCTTACTGTTCTCATATTAAGGTTTGTCAAACTCAATACTAACTTCAGGTCCTTCATTGGTTCGATCATATATCCTGAAATGACGATATATTCTTAGCGATTATATTAATAATTCTTTCCAGAGGACTTCTTCCCTAGGCTGTTGTCTAAACCATGTGAATGGGATTGTGGTATACAATCAGCAATACCAACATTAATGATAATTGCTACTGTAACTCTTACTCACTCTGTTCGCTGCCTTTATGGTATTGATACTGTCGATATTATCTTCCATTGATATAATCTCTGGTCTTTGGTCATCATTGATAACTTATCTTTTAAGTCGATCTGCTTGCTTGCCTTCTTTATTATCAATTGATGCTTATACTAAGATAGCTCGATGTATTAATAGTGTCGCTCTTTATTGAATCACGGTCAATGTAACCATTGTCTCCTTATTATAATCATCTTATCTGAATTGCTTGATTGGATCTTACCTTTATTCCTTTTCCGTAAATTGTCCGACCATTCTCCTTACTTCAAGTCAATAACACTTCGTTTGTGTCGTGTAGGATCTTCTCAGAACATATTAACTTTGCTGAGGTATTACTCTTCCTTACTTGCTAATCGTAATGAACCATTGATTATATTACTATTGTCATTTATTTGACCACTTTCTGATGCTTCATTGATAATATAAGTTCGTTCGACTCATCTTTGACATCACAGTATTTAAGGGAATCGCTGGCCATTATCACTGTCTTTATCAATCTTCAAGCTTTGATTGGATGCTCATGGTCCTTTTATGTTTTGATTTTCTTTCAATCTTAAGGTTGTTATCGATATTTGGCTCTCAGTTAAAACCGAGGTGCAATAGTAACTTCCCTATCTCCATTTGTTGTTGATGAACTCTTAACATTCTTCAATTTTGTCTCTTTAAAGACTTCACAAAATTGAAGAAATGTTATTGGTGTAATGTCAAGGTTGGGGACATTACATGACACTTATTGCCTTTTTTGTCATTTGAGTTATTCCTTACGACTATGAGAATTATATGAACTAAAAGTTGCTAAGGGTGACTCATCTACCTCTCAATGTTGGTATGCTACAACTTAGTTCTAGATGCATTAATACAGGGGCTTTTTAAATCAACACATTTATGTTTTGAAATTAATCAATGTCATGAGCTGTTTAAAATTCATTTATAGTTACAAATTGCAAGTTTCATACTTGTTTTATCATTTGGAGCAATGCTGCACTAACGTAACACTTGACAATCTAGAAGATAGTTCAAATTCATTAGATGATTGGCAGAAAGAAATTGATATAGCCTTTGGTTTGACAATATTTCTGGCATAATGTGTAACAAAAATAAGTATCCCTAAGAAAGAGATAAAGAAGTTGCTTTAATCTCCAAAAATAATCAAAATATGTCAATGAGACTCAAAAATAAAGTAAATTACAACAAAAAGTACAATGATAAAGGGAATCCTAGGTCACGATAAATTTAAATTGACAACATTTAAACAGTAAAATAATGCAATTTAAACAAAACTAAGAGGGTAAACCCAAAGAGTTAAATCTGTAATGTCCCCGAAATAATTAAATAATTGTTTGTATAGCCCCGAACATAATAATATCTTTCGAGCCCTTTTTTTAAATTAGTTCGTTATAAGTTATGTGGTCGTGTCAGCCCGTTTGTAACCCTTCGAGAAACTTCTCAGAGGTCATTTATAAGGTTGAGTTTGTCATAGTTGTAGGCATGGTGAATCTTATGTTTTCTTTGTATTCGCGAATTCAAGTTTGAGTTTGGCACTGTTGCAGTTTCAGAGGTGCAAGATCCTCCCTATTCTGTAATCGTAATTTCGGTGGTTAGTAGCCACCTTAGTCTTCCATTGGAGATATCGTTTCTGATATTTCACTTTGTACTTCATTGTTAGATTGATGAAACCAAAGATATTATTTGAATACAATTACTCTGGTGGTGACAACTTATTTATTCTTGTGTTAATCCATTGCTTCACTTAATATTATTGGCTATACTATTTTGTGCTATTACTCTGACGAAGATCAAACCGCACTGTGAAGTCCGTCACATTCGAGCGTATATGGTGTTGGCTGTGCCGTACGGTGAGGGGGTTGAAGATAGTATCATAGGGAGGTGATGGGTGAGCTGTACAGAGGTGATGGGTGAGTCGCACAAAGGTGACGAGAGACTCGCACGGAGGTGACGGGTGAGCCACATGGAGTTGATAGGTGAACCGCATAGAGGTGATGGGAGAACTGCGTGGAGGTGAAGGGGGACCTACACGAAGGTGACGGGTGAGCCGCACTTAGGTGATGGGTGAACCGCACTACGGTGACAAGAGATCTGCACGGAGGTGACGGGTGAACCGCACGGAGGTGAGGGGTGAACCGCACAGAGGTGACGGGTGAGCCGCACGGAGATGACGGGGGGAACTTCGTATAGGTGCAATACATCACTGCACGTGTGGTGGTGTTGGTGAAGGAGTCTTGTCTGGGTTTTGTATGTCGTCGATACATTACAGTGGTATCAGAGTCGGTGATTCTGCCAGCCTGTCGGGTAGTGGATTTAGAAGGAGCTCATATTATATACTAGGAGGTATCGTTTTGTGGACAGAATGGGTGAAGCACACGAACCTAACGTTGAAATTACGACATTGTTAAGAGAGCTAACCAAAAGTCAAGCTCAGCTCAGCTCAATGAAGGCATGATCAAAGGGGAACAACGACAACAACTCATGGAGGAGACATTGCGAAATTTGGCAGAAGGTAGAACAAATGGAGAACACAATGGACATAGTGATAATTCTGTCATGGGATGGTCAAACACACAAAAGTCTCATTCTCGATCGTCAATGCCTACATTTCCCCAAAGAGCAGAAGCACCTCACAGAGAACGAGAGCCCACTTTCTTGGAGATGCAAGAGCAGCTCAGACAAGAGTGGACGAATGCGGATCTTTAGGGAGATATATCCTTCAAGGATTATGTAGATCTACGAATGAAATACTCAAACGACAGGAGTCGTGGCTACTACAACGATGACATCAAGCGGAAGATTGGCAAGCTAAATTTATCATCCTTTGATGGGTCCGGGAAAACATCAGCACGAGCATGGGTACAGAAAGTCGATACCTAGTTCTAGCTCAACCCAATGCCCGAAGATGAGGCAATCGAATTCGTGACACTTCACTTGGAAGGAGTCTCTCACGAATGGTGGCACCATGGGATGGTCACCCTCGGTCACGATCGAGTCACTTCATATGTAGATTTCGCGACGAAACTGATAGATCGCTTTGATGGGAAGGATCCAGAGCTCAAGTTCAAGGAGTTGGCACAAGTAAAGAAGACGGGACCGGTGGACGATTACATTTCAAAATTTCAAAGGTTTTCATTGTTGGTTATTGACATGTCTAAGAGAAGACTTGTGCTATTCATAGATGGATTGATGGAACCCCTCAAGGGTTGGGTCAAAGGTTTATGTAATGAGCCTGACTGGCTCCTTCTGGATAACCCAATATGAACAACTTTTCTAATTCTGAAAATAAAGAGATTTGATATTTTTTCCAGGACAATTATATAATTCCTTTTTGTAATTCCCAAATAAGTATGAAAACAACCATCCAAGATGAATCTAATCCAACGTTTCAATATGAATAACAACTAATACAATTTCATAGGAAAAAGAAATAGCATCTAACTCCAGCCTATGGATTTGTCAAACTAAATACGACATCTATCAAACAGATACATCACGGCAATGATATAAATAAAGTTCAACCTCGTAACCAAGCGACTGCCAACAGATTTCAAAAACACCACCATATTATCTCTCTACGTGGCTGCTAGTAAATTACCACTCCACGAACCGGCAACAACAACCAAAGAAAATACGTTGAGGAAGGGACTGTAAACCAGTCAAAGCCAAACGAAATACTTCCACTTCCTAAAGCTGAACCATACAAGCACAATCCACCAACATGGAACGTTGATTCAAAGTGCATACAAATTCTGAGAATGATTTGTTCTCAGCCAACATATAACTTCCAAACCCTTGAAACGTCTGCAGCAGACCAAACTCCACAAGTGCCAAAAAATATTCAGCTCCAATACAGTAAGATCTTAGTCCATAAAGCAAACAATAAATCTCTAGTTCAATCTCCAACAAGCTCCAATCCGATGGACCTCTTAATGCAGGCCCCAGTTCAATGTGAAAACCAATTTCAGAATTAATTGCACTCTCCGTGTGCCAATTAATGATTAGTAATCTTCCTCAGATAATAATCTCCAGAATAAATCCAATTCCCTCCTTAGCCACAAAAATACAATAGAGAGATCTTGCAATTGTTTACCTCAGCACAATTGCAGCAGTGAAGAACTCAGAAACCCTAGCCCAAGGCTCAAGAAGAAAAATTATAAAATATTCAATAGAT